>PVKE010031229.1:0-19160 GCA_004027555.1 Craseonycteris thonglongyai
ACCCCCATTTGTTTATTTATTTCTTTTGTTTCCTTTGCCCAAGGAGATATAAACCCCCTCCCAATATTACTAAGAACAATGCTAAATAATTTATTGCTAATGTTTTCTTCCAGGAGTTTTATGGTTTCAGGTCTTCCATTTAAGTCTAACTCATTTTGAGTTTATTCTTGTATATGGTATAAAAAGATGGTTTAGTTTCTTTTTCTTTCTTTCTTTCTTTCTTTCTTTTTTCTTTTTTTTTTTTGCATGTATGTGTCCAGTTTTCTCTGCATTTATTGAAAAGACTGTCTTTACCCCCATTGTATATTCTTGCCTCCTTTGTCACAGATTAATTGACCATGTAGGTGTGGCCCTCTATTCTGTTCCATTGATTTATATGTCTATTTTTATGCCAGTACCCTGTTGTTTTTGTTGCTATAGCCTTGTATAAGAGTGCAGTTTGGTATCAGGTAGTGTGATACCTCCAACTTTGTTCTTTCTCAAGATTGCAATGGCTATTCGGGGTCTTTTGTGGTTCCATATACATTTTAGGGTTATTTTTTCTAGTTCTGTTAAGAATTCCATTGGTGTTATGCTAGGGATTGCATTGAATCTATAAATTGCTTTGGGTAGTATGGACATTAAATAATGTTAACTCTTACTATTCATGAACACAGTATGTGGTCCTATTTATTTGTATCTTCTTTGACTCAATGTCTTATATTTTTCTGAGTACAGGTCTT
This sequence comes from Craseonycteris thonglongyai, assembly GCA_004027555.1. Taxonomy (NCBI): domain Eukaryota; kingdom Metazoa; phylum Chordata; class Mammalia; order Chiroptera; family Craseonycteridae; genus Craseonycteris; species Craseonycteris thonglongyai. The sequence continues at coordinate 723 of PVKE010031229.1, forward strand.
TTACCTCTTTGGTTAAATTTATCCCTAGGTATTTTATTTTTTATTTTTTTGATGCAATTGTAAATGGGATTTTTCTCTTAATTTCTCTTTGTGATAGTTTGTTATTGGTGTATAAAAATGCAACTGATTTCTGAATATTAACTTTGTATCTTACTACTTTACTAAATTCATTTATCAGTTCTAATTTTTTTTTTTTTTTTGGTGTACTCTTTCCTATGTAATTTGCAATAATGAGTTTTACTTCTTTCTTTATGATGTGGATGACTTTTATTAAGTTGCTTATGTTTTCTGACCATATATTCTTACCTCACACATTCACTGCTCACAGAAGACACTTCTCAGACTTAATCATTCTTAACCACTGCCCAGCAACACTTGCTACTATTGTTAACTCCTTGCTTGGATCTTTTTCTCTTCCTCTCCAAGGACTTGGATCAGGCCTTAGGGACCCAGGGAAGAATCAGACATAGTCCATGCACTAAGCTTCCCTCTCCATACTTGGTCTGGGAGACAATGACAGCTCTCCCTATTTCCTGGCCAGACTTCTCAAATAAGCTGTCTACATTCATATTCTCCCTTCTCTCACTGCTTCTCTTCTGCACTCCTCAGCTCTTTATGAACTGGTCCTCCATGCCACGGCTCCACTGCAATAGCTGATGCCAAGCTCACTAATGACCTTTCTGTTAATGAACACAGTGGGCACCATTCAATCCTCATCTTACTAGAACATTGTTAAACCTGCCATCCTACTGAAATGCCCCTTTCTTTTATTGGCTGCTGTGACACTTCTCTCAGGACTCTTTCCTCTTGGGTGATCAAATTTGTCCCATGGCTTTTCACTAGCACCCATGTGCTGGTGACTCAATCTCCATCTCCAGCTACAACTCCCTTCTTCCTTGTAGACTGAACCCGAGTACCACCAGCTTGAGGTGCTCACTCAGTTGTCCACTTCCCCGAGGTCTGGAGTCTTGTTCTGTCCACTCCATTTTTATCTTCTTGGAACAGTAGCCTTGATCTGCTGTGTATATCTGGGACTGGGTTCTTGCTCCCTGGTCAGACATGTCAAGACCTCAGGGGATACCAGGTGTGCATGTGCTGCTATTTATCAGTTATTATCTAATAATAATAACACTGACAATGGCACATAAATTTTGTTACATACTGACCATGTGCCAGACACTGTGCTAAATACTTTACATAGGCTATGGCATTGAATTGTCACAAATGCCATGTGAGGTGGAAAGTATTATATGGAGTATGGTAAAAAAATTCATGGAATGGGACATTATCAGAGAGGTGTGAATACTAGTGCACACACTTTGATTGTGTGACTTAGTATATGTGTGAAATTTCAACCTACTCTCAACTGTGTTCTTTTAGATAGCACCAAAGAAGCACATCAAATGTGAAGAAAATCCCAAGTATGGATAAAATTAAATTTTGTGCCTTAAGTTCCTCACCAAAAAATGGAAAACACCTCAAACCATTTGAGAAGAGATGTTAGCAGTTTATAGCGACTGTTGCCCTGGGAAATCCATGATTTGCAAGTGGCATAGCGTTTCCAAGCAAGACAGAATGTCAATTGAAGATGACTTCTGTTTGGGACACCCTGTGGAGGCCACTTCCTCAGATAGTGTCAAAAAAGTTGAAAACTTGTAGTGTAAGATGCCAGATTGAATATAAAGCAGCTTACAGAAATGGTTGGAGTTTCACTTACAACCATTCTGAATCTTCCTCAGCATTTAAGGGTGTCAAAAATCAGTGCAAGATGGGTACTGAGAATGCTTACACCAGTTCAAAAACAACAGCATATTGAGTGGTCACACCAGTGTTTGGACATCTGTAAAGACAACAAAGATGAAATTTTAAACAGAATTGTCACTAGAGATGACATTGGGTTCATCATTATGAGCCTGAGTCAAAGCAAGAGTCCAGGTAATGGCATGAAAAGGACACACCATCCTCTAAAAAGTTCAAGGTGTCACAATTGGCTGGAAAACTCATGGGTACTATTTTGGGGGGATGTGGGGGGTGGAGGGATACAGACAGTATGCTGCTGACCAATTACAGGGATAAGGGTGTCACAATAACTGAAGGGTACTATTCAAGTCTGCTGAAACTTTGAAAAGAATCTGTGAAGGAGAAACAAGAGAAAGATGGACCAAAGGGGTGTTACTTTTGCTCAGCAGCATACCCATGCACAACAGCAATGTTGGCATTGGCTATTCTTTACGACTGTGGCTTCTGAATGTTAAACCACCCTCCCTACAGTCCATACCTGGCTCCATCTGATTATTATTTGTTCCAAATATGAAAAAGACAGCTTCTAGGGAAGAAATTTACAGACGATGAAGTGGTAAAACAATTTGAGGCCAAAATCATAATATTTATTTTTGAGGATATATATAAACTTATTAAAAGATCTTAAAAGTATAGTAAGGTTAAGAGTGAATATATTACAAAGGAAAAATAATAAGTAGTATTTTTTTTTACACTTTATCCCCTTCATTTCATGAATTTCTTTACCACCCCTTGAAAGTCTCAGTTTACACATGAGGAACATGCAGCTCAGGGGACTTTACATGACTTGCTCATGGCCATTTAGCTATTAGAGTGTCTAGTGGAGGATCTGAAATTCAGACCCAGCCCTGCCTGTAGTGGAGCATAGAGGCCTAATCACTGTCCTATGCTGCCTCAGCCTCCACTGTTTGTTCTATCTGCCCTGAAGCCTGGCTGCCCCCTGCTTGCCCCTCTTAGCCCTACAGATAGCTTTCTCTAACTTGCCTCCCTTAGTGTTCCAGCCCACTTGGGACTGCTGCAAACCCAGATACTTAACAAGTTAAGAGTTTTGCAGAACTTGTTGGGGCTGGTCATTTTCCCTTGTCCTAATAAGAAAAGCTTATTATTGTACATATGTTACAGTTTGGGCCAACCTAGGGCAGGAACATAAAGACTTTATGCCTGTCCCCACTGGAGGGGTCTTCTTGAAGAACAGTTCTGACATGCCATGTCCCTGTACAAAACTCTTCTGTAGCTTCCTCTTTGCCAACAAGATAAAATGCAAGTTCTTGGCGTGCATTCAAGGCCCAGCACTAGTTTGTTCATCCTCCCACTCCAGGTTTATCTCCGATAATACCTCTTCACACAAATGCTCCCAGCAAAGTTCTCCTTGTTCTTTATGAAGCACCACACATTTTTTTATTTCAACACATTGGCTAGTTCTCTGCTTCAAATTCCTGTTAAGAGGCTCTCTGTACCTCTGGCTGTAAAGTCTCACAATTGCTGCCAGACTCAAGTTCATGTAAAACACATATTTCTCCTGCCTGTATGCAGATTCCAGGACTACTCAGTCAGAGGTAGGCCCACCTTCCTGGGAACTCCAGGGCAGTCATGACTTCCTACCTCGTGTTAGTAATTTCCAAGAGAAGTCCCCTCTCCTTTACTGTAGCACATATGTGAGGGCCAAGACCAGGTCTGAGGCCTTGCTCTGTTTTCCTCCATCACCATGTCCAAGGCCCACACAGATGGGCATGTGTGAAATACCCAGAGAACTGTAAACTGTGATTGATGTCAACCCTTAAGAGAAAGGTGCCCTGGGTGAGGTCCAACAAGGAAGCTGTAACTGCTTGTCTCATGGCTGCCTGGCATTCACTCACTCAGCAAATTTAAATAATGTCAGCCATTGGGCACTGCACTTAACCCAGGAGAATACAGGTGAATCAGACAAACTTCCTTCTCCTGCAGCTCCAATGTCAGTGGAGGAAGAGACATGCATATAAGATACTTGAAGTCCAAGGCTGACTACAGTTAGTGTAGTATCTCCCCTCCCCACAGCAGTCTCATGCTGGACAGAAAGGCAGGCACAAATTCTCTGTCTGGAGGCTCAGGAATGCTTTGTGTTTGACTGTTCCCTGATCTGCAGCATGTCTCTCTAGGGCAGGGGTGTCAAACTCAATGAAAACACGGGCCATTTGGTGCAACAGGCAAGATTCACGCGGCCACATCCCATTTACAGATGTCGCCGGAACAGAGTCAGCGCGTGTATACACGCCCACAGGCCCCCAGGAACGGCCCTGGGCCACGTGTATACTTATCTTCAGTAGTTAAAGGGTTAACGAGGGAATTGTGTGTATGGTATTGCCTCGATCTCCCCTAAGCGCTATTTTCTTCATGACAATTTTTTCTATTTTCATTTTATTTCAGAGCATCGTGGGCCACAAAAAATTACCTCGGGGGCCACGTGCGGCCCACGGGCCGCCAGTTTGACACCCCTGCTCTAAGGCAAGAGTAGCTGCATAATTTGGAGGGCCCAGGGAAAAATAAAAATACAGGGCCACTTGTTCAAAATTGTTAATAATTTCAAAAGGGCAATAGAAAAGCATTAAACAAAACATGAGGCCAGCCTGTATGCAGGGCCCTGTGAAACGAACTGCACAGGTCACAAGCCCGTAAAGCTGGCCTTACCATAGGGCTAGGAAGCATACACACAGGAGGCCTGAATGTTTCCTTTTTTTCTCTCTTGCACGGAGTCTGAAGGGATCCCGGGTCCCAGTGAACTCTGGCACTAGGACACATGGATGCAAAAGGGCCAGTAACAAATATATGTTGAGTGCCTACTGTGTGCCCAGAACTCATCTAAGTTTCAATAATATAGTAGAAAACCAGACAGACACGTTTTTGTTTTGTTTTGCTTTTATCACTGAGCTTATTCCAGGAGGGGAATCCCACCATACTCAAGCTCACAAAGAATTGCCTATGCAAATCATTAGTTAGGGGGCTGTTGTGAGAATGACAAAGCAGAGCAATGGAATAGGGGTGGGTGGTGGCAAGGGGGTATTGGAATAGCCTGGTGTAGCAAAGCCTCTCCAAGGAGTCACCAGGTAAGCTGGGCTGCTCACAGTCCCTTCTAGAGAAACAGGTGAGGATGCTGCTAGTGTTTGGCATCAGCTTGATCTGCAAATCTCTGCAATCCTGTCCCCTCTGAAGTGAATAATGAGGGTCTAGGCAAGAAAGGTGGAGCCTGAGTTTTCTAGAGACTCTTGAGATGTCCCTCCAGAATGGGGGTGGTCTGGGCCAAATGAAGGAGTCCCCATTATAGAAATTTCTGGTCTCCTCTGCAGTGTAGTCCCAAAATGAGCCCTGTCTCCAGCCTTAGTGAATTGTCCTGGAAGCTGTGTTTGCCAGACATCAAACTAATTATCCTGGAGCCAGCGATCTGTGTTGTTGATTGTGGCCAAGTATTCTTTCTGGGCCTTCTAACTCGTGGGCAGATAATGGCCCAGGAGTCTGCTTTTGGGCCAATGTTTTCAAACTGAAAATCATGAACTAAATCTGTCTCTCCTCATCTAGGAGTCATCAGCATGTGAATTATACCGCAGCTTTCAGCTCATCCCAACCAAAGGAGTCAACACTGTCTTTGAGGTGGATCTCGAGACCCCTCTAGTAAGAGGGAGAGCTCCGTTGAGCCCAGCCCTCAGCAGGCAGAATCAAAGACCACGCTCCGCAGGAAGTAAATGCAGAAGGAAAGAGACCTTCAGTCAGTCCCTCAGTGTTCCATACAGATTTGTGGGGATCACATCGCTCAAGAGAAAAATAGGCAGGCAGCTAGAGTGGGGGGAATCTGTAGGATCCCTTCCATAGGACCCAGTCTCCACCTTTGTTATACCATCCTTATAACACCATACCTATACCGGAAGTTCATTAATATCATTATATCAGACTGAACTCTGGGAAGGAACTTAGGTGAATAAAGGCGATGTAATGGCCCCCTGTCAATCAAAAGACCCCATGCCCAGAAGGGTGTAATCCCTCCTAGAAAAAAGAATAAAACTATCCAGACCCTGATGATTGGGACCTTTTGAGCTACTTCTTCTTAGAAGTGTACTTTTACTACTTTCTCTATCAATAAACGATTCTTTCATCCCTGTATGTCCATGTCTCACTCAATTCTTTGGGCCTGGATACCGAGGAAAGGAGGGCCCCATTCTCTGGCAACAGGGTCACTGACCCGCACTCCCAGATTCTTGTCACTCCTCCTTCTGGCATAACCCAGAGCCAAGTCTCCAGAGAGGTTTGACCAGCTGGTGTTGGAGAGGGGATTTGCAAGGTCCCTCCACCCCAGGTGGTCCATCTCACATCCAGGCCCCCCCCCCCCCCGAACCAGGAGCCAATGGTGTCAGTGTCTCTGCGGAGTGCTGAGAAAACCTCCAGGAATGCCTCAGCCTGGTCGTCTGTTGGCAGGTCCTCTCCAGCCCCCAAATACCTGGGAAACTGGCCCGTGTAGCAGCTCCTATCAGAGCTTACTAGGGAGACCCCCAGTGTCTCTTCTTTCCCTGCGCTAGGAAGGTTCTAAGTTACCCAGCTTCCTTCGGGTGCCAAGAGATATGCCCTGAAGGACTGTAAGGTGTGGAGTGAGGGGGGAGGAAATCTCAGAGGCCAGGGGACTTGGGGAAGCGATGAGGTACAACAGGTGGTGGAGGAGAGCCAAGAGCTGGAGAACACAGGTCCACCCCGCGCCGGCGGACGTCCATCCACCCGCCCATCTTGCCCCTGCCCGGCCCATTCTGGGGCGGCCTTCTCAGCCGCAGCCACGGGCCGCCGGTTTCCCCTGCCTGCGGCCCACGAGCCTCCGGCTCACCTCCTTCCCCCTTTCCCGCCCCCCGCCACTGGCTGTCTGGCAGCGCCGCAGTGGTGGCGGCGGGGGTGGTGGGGGGGCCTTAACGACTGGGCTCCCTCCTCATTCCCCTCCTCCTCCCCCTGCCGCCTCCGCCTACCCCCCTCCCTCCTCTCTGCAGCAGCAGCGAACAAGTCGTCGGAGATTTCCATCGGGGTTCAGGGGGCGGGGCCAGGCTGGGGCGTGCGGGGCGGGGCGGGGCGAGTGGGAGGAGTGAAAGTTGGAGCTCAACAAAACCCTCCACGCTGCGCTCTGCTGCGAGACCTGGCGCGGAGACCTGGGCGCCGCTGGTGGCGCCGGTCTCCGCCACGATGTTACCCAAAGTTCTCCTGGTCCTGTGGATATCCATAATCTTCCCGTTGAGGTGAGTGTCCACCCTGGAACCCAGGAGCCCTCCAAGCCTAGCTCCCTCTTCCCTGGAGCGAGGCCGGCTCCCGGGAGCCCCGTGCCCACCTTGCCCCCTGCCCTTGGGTGGCCAGCCGCCACCCCGCTTCCTCTACGACGGGCGCGCTGAGCCTCTGAAAGGGAGCCCAGGAAGGAGGACGGGACGCTTGCACCCTGACTGCCCCTTTCCCCGGCCTCCCTGTCTCCAAACCAGTGAGGCGGCTGGGGAACCAGCTCGCCCCTCTTTCTCTAAGTCTAGGTGGGAAGAGGCCAATGGCTCGCGGTGCCACAGGCCAGGGCAGGCTCGCACTTCTGAGGACTAAGACGGGGAGGGGAGGTTTTGCGAAGGTGACACCCCGAACGGCACGAGGGCTGGGGGAGCAAGACGGCACCTAAAATCTGTGAGGGTTGGCTAGTTTGTCGTCTCGTTCATTTGTTTTTTTCTGCGCGCTTACTTCGTGTTGGGCACTGTGCCAGACAACTCTGACTTGACTTGCTTCCCTTTCAGCCCCGCTCCTTTTGGTCCCAGTCCCAGGCAAGGGCCCTGCTTTAATCTTAGGGTTCCTGTCCCAGCTATCCATCCCATCTCCTCCGGGGTCAGCCTCCCCTTCCTTCCTCAGCCCCCACCCCCAACACCCTGCTGGGTCTTGGGCGGCCTGGAGCCAGAGGCCAGGAATGTTATTCTCTGAGGTCTGTGGTTTGTGTTCTGGATTTCAATACCTCCCCACGTTCCCAAAAGATAGCAGCAGGGTTTCCTTGAGCAGCCAGCTTTCCTCACACCTTCTTCCAGCCCTAGGACTTTGCTCGAAAGAGTGTCCCCTGCATTTCTGGTTGTGTAGGGTGGGAGATGATTGCTTCACGTTTTGGGGATGGTTTTCCACTGGTTGAACTGTCAAGTGTTCCTAAGTTTCCTGAGCTGTTGAACATTCTCGAAGTCCCTATGGCACTGGGGTTGTGTTCTTGTGTATTTGCCTTGGTGAGAGGGAAGATGGCTTCCCTCCCCAACCTAGAATACTTGAGCTCCTCGAGGGAGGGGCTGTATGGCTCCTGGCTGACTCACTGGGGTGCTGACTGAGGAGGGGGAGCTGGCTCAGCAGGGGCCTGGTAAATATTTCTGAGTGCGTGCTAGGAATTTCCAGTCATTCACCTCCATCCACATGTGAAATAGGCTGGAGACTGGGTGGGAGAGCTGATATGGTGACTGGCTGGGGCAAAAGAGAGATGGGGGGGGCAAGGAAGGAAGGGGGAGCAGAGAGGAAATCAGCCAGGAAGAGGGGCTATTGAAATGGAAACTACCTTGCCAGTGTGGGGGAAGGGCTGCAGTAACTGATGTTCAAACACTATCAACATGGCAACCTGTGATGTCAAGAAAGAGCTGGGGAGGTGGCAGTAGGGTAGTGCTGGCAAGGGCCACATCAGACCAGGCACACTCTCTGGTCAAAGCTCAGCATCAAATCATTCGTGTGCATTTGGGCACAGCCTTTCCACCATCTGGGCCTCAGTTTCTCCATTTGTAATGTGAAAAATGGCTGTTAGGAAAAAAAAACAAAACAAAACAAAAAACAATCCCGTGTCCTTTTTTCTCGTGTTCCCTTTCCTCCTTCAAGCCACTTAAATCAACGTTCCTCAGTGGGGAGAGGTGTGCAGAAATTGAACCCCATCTTGGAGCATCACATCTAGAGGGGTGTGGGTGCCTGAAAAGCCCCCATGGAAAGATCCCACTAGTCCAGTTCATGAGTGGTCTTCAAATTTTGGTTATTTCTTGCCCTGATGGTGGGCTTAATGGCTGGCTGAGGAAAAGTATGCGTTGTCAGCAGCTCCTGAACCCCAAGGATCCCAGATGAGGGTGTTTTTGTTTGCTCGTTTGCTTTTAATTTTTTAAATGATATTCAATATTATTTTATATTAGTTTCAGGTATATAGTATTATGGTTAGACATTTATATGATTTACAAAGTGGTACTGGACTTATCAGGGAAATTGCTTTGTTTTTACTGAGAAAAGCTAATGGTAGGATGACAACAACCTCAAGACCCTCTGATATCATTTTCATTGCAGACTAGTCTGGGTGCAGGGATGCTTTGGGGGTTCTGGGCGTTTGCTTGCTTCTTGAACCTTGGGGTTCTTGTTTTTGGCTTTAGATGTCTGGAAGGGGCTGCTGCAGGTACTTGGGTGGTCTTGGTACTGATTGTGCCATCCTCCCAGCCATGTCACTCATTTCGTGAAGCCTCAGGCATGTGTTCTCCCTCCTCCCCTCCTGCAGTGGCAGTGGTCAGCATTAGCTATTCAGGGGACTGGGGGAAAGCCTCAGGCAAAAAGGACATCTCTGGGGATGGTATTTGGAAATGAAAACTGCTTTTCCTAAGCCCAGTTCTCCCCTTACCCACAATGGGAATTAGCCACTTAGATCCTGAGAAATGGCATAGGCTTGGCGCACCTACCTCTGTACTCCTGTTAAGCAATTTTAAGACCTTGAAATAGTCAAGGAAAATGACATTCCGACGCTCTAGTTGTCTTGGTCTGCAGTACAGAGGCCATGCCCACATATCTTGTCCTGTTAATCCCTTATTTTAGGAAGCAAGTACCTGTTGGCTTTTAAAATATATATAATCATTTAGGAAGTGTCATATACAAATATAAAAGTATAGAAATATGAGTGAACAGCTCAGTGAATTTGCACAAAGTACACATGCCCATGTAACCCCCAGTAGACTAGGGCATAGAAAATTCTAGTACTCTCTACCCCCCCCCCCACACACACACACATACCCCCTCTCCTCTCCAAATGAAACCACTCTCCTGCCTTCCAGCATCACAGATTAGTCTTCCTGGTGGCTTTTAATAAAGCTTTTAGTTATATAAGTTCTTTTTCAAAAATATATAAAAGTGTGGGGAATAGTAGAGTACATCGCCATATACCCATCACCAGCCTCATTAATTAGCAATTCATGGCCACTCTTATTTTCTCTGTACTCAACCCACTGTCCATTTCTAGCTGGAATTATTTTAAAGCGAATCTCAGCCATTATATCATTTCATATGTAATTATTTTAGTATGCATGTATTTCTAGTCATAAAGACTCCAAAAACAGTAAAATACCATTATTACACCAAAAAATTAGAATAATTTCTTTATGCTGAAGAAAGTATCCAGTCAGTGTTCAACTGTATTTTGTCATGTTTTTGTTTGTTTTGTTGTTCTGCATTTTGTTTTTTTTAGTTTGCCTTTTAAAATCAGGGTCCAAAAAAAGTCCATATATTAGCACATTTTTTCTTAGCATTTTTATTTTTCAAAACACTTTTAATGAAATGAGAACATATATTCAGAAAAGTGCTCAAATCATAAGTCTGCAGCTGATGAGTTGTCATAAAATGACCACGCCAATATCAAGACACCCACATCAGAAACTACACCATGACCAGAACCTTGGAAGCTCCCTAGTTCCCCCTTTCTCACTGCCTGCCAGCAAAAATAGCAAGGCCTCGACTTCATAGACTGGCATGTGGCTTTTCAATTTTTTGTTTCACTTAATTCTTCTCATTTTATTTTTCTTTTGGCTGTGGTGCATGGCTGTGGCACTCAGGTTGAACTTCTGTTAACCATTTATTTTCTGGACTATTGTCTCTGCGTGAAGAATTCTTGCCTATTTATTCTCAGTGCTTAGAGCTTCCCCCAACCCCTAGCCTCCAACTCCAATTCAGTAAGTGTTACAAAAGGAAACAAATGCAGAATATTCCCACAGTGTCACAGCCATCTCTGGAAGAGGCTGCTCTGGCTTTCCTGAGCATTCCTCAGCAGTCCTGGCTCTCTCTCTGCCTGCCCACTTGTTCCCCTGTGGTGCTGGTCAGGCAGACTGGAGACCCAAGTCTAGTAATGGTAGCTGATTGACCAGAGCTTGTAACCAATGCCTTCATCATTTTACATCTTTTAAGACATCAAGCTTTGTTTTGTTACTAGTTTAAAAAAAAACAACCAAAAATAAAGAATTACCATGAAAGAGTGATAGCCTGAAAAGTTCTCAAAGAACATCAAGATTTAGAAAAAATGAGCAGGTATAATCCGTTACTGGCTCATAATTTACTGTTGCCAGTCACTCTTTAACTATGCCTTGGGTTGCAGATTATTTTAGTTTGCTTCTGTTCCAAAAGGCAGCAGCTGTGGTTCCTACAGAGTAGAGGACAGAACTTCATGTATTTTTGTTTTTTGTTTGTATTTTCTAGGATTGAAGGACCTCAACCTGAATCAGACAAGGGACCCTCTGTCAGCCATGATGATGTCTATGGCCTCAAGCCCCAGGATCCCCAAGAGGAGCTCCCTTTGGAAGAAATAAAGCCTACTGCTATTGGTACCCCTAAAAAATTGGAGAAACTTCAGACAGCCAGTCAAGTTCTGGACAGTATACTGACTAACTATGACCACAAATTACGTCCTGGCATTGGCGGTGAGTAGCAGAACATAGTTCTTTCACCTCAGAGGGGAAGAGTTTTGAGGGCATAATTATGGAGAATTGTCCTGGGGTAGAAGTGAAGGTACCATGCATATAGGCGAGGACACTTGTTGCTGACCTATCAGGTAAGAGATACCAACCATATTCTCAGCAAGGCTATTAACTTTGGTATAGATTTTTCTCTTCTCTTGCCCTCAGTTTTTCCAACTGTAAAATGAGATGATTGGACTACATGATAGCAATAGAACCTGTGAGGTATATTCAACTCTTTCTATGAATTGGGTCTTGATATGAAGGAACAGCAACAAAAAAAGAAATAGGATCATATGTTGAACCTGCGTAGTCTAACCCTTATTCCTCTTACTTTTTATCCCCTTTGACCATACCCTCCCCTGCCCCATGCCCCTGTTTGATGCTTACCTCTGCCACTTTTGCTTCCTTTACAGAGAAGCCCACTGTGGTCACTGTTTCACTGTATGTCAACACCTTTGGTCCCATCTCTATCATAGACATGGTGAGTACTGAGCTTTGATACTACAGTATCTTCTATCCCAGGAAGCTATCCTTGGGACCTTTCACATACTTATTTTTTCTGCTCTGTTTGTCTATATAACATGAGTTTTGGGAAGAGGGAGAGATTTTAACCAACACTGAGTTGAGAATGAGGCTGGAAAAGGTAAGTCTCTTGCTGTCTGAAGAGGACCCCTGACTACATCTTTCAATCTTTCATTCAAAAAATAATAATAAAGCAACTTTAAACAATTCAATGGAATGGCTTGATTTTTTTTAAATGGACTTAAGTCTACGGGTATCAACTCTTGCTCTAAGATTGTTTCTCTAATCTTGTCCTGCTTTCTTCTCTCCTTTTCTATTGCTGTCATTCTAGTGTCAGTATTATCCCCAGTTAGCCTTCCTCATCTCCCACCTGAAATACACAAGATTCAAGGTCTCTGTCTACCCCAATCTACCTATTAACTCAGCCTCCTGAGAGATGTGCTTCCTGTATTCCTGACCCCGGTTAAAGCATGAAGTTCAACCCCACACTTTAGCAGTCAACCCCTCATGGCTGGAACCAACACATGGGTTACTTTTTATTTTCTTTCTTCTCTTTTGGTCTAACTATTTACTTACTTACTTATTGTTAAATTTATTGGGGTGACATTGGTTGGTAAAAATTACATAGGTTCCAGGTGCATACTTCTACATTACATCGTCTATGTATTGCATTATGTGCTTACCACCCAGAGTCAGTTCTCTCTCCATTATCATATATTTGTTGCCCCCTTCTACCTCTCCCACCCTCCTCCACCCTTACCCTCAGTTAACCACTATATTATTGACTGTATCATGAGTTTTTGTATATTTGTTGACTTTCAGTTTTATATTCTACCTATAAGTTAAGTCATATGTTTTCTTTTAAGATTTATTTTTATTGTTTTTGACAGAGAGAGAGAGATATACAGGGACAGAGAGAAGGGGGAGGGCCCAGAACAGTCTCCATAGTTGCACAACATTGGTTTTTCCACATAGTTTTATTCCACAGGTGGGCGGGGCTTCACAGGGCAGGAACTGGGCCAGGGTCTCACCCTGGTGAGAACTGAACTAGGGCACTCCCCAGTTCAACATATGGGTCCGCACGGGCCGGGGCCGGGATTTGATCCTCGGTCCCTGGGACTGCAAAGTGAGAGCTTAACCCACTAGGCCATCCCGGCTTCCCCCATATGTTTTCTTTAAGTCTGACTTATTTCACTTAATAAGATGGTTTCAAGGTCCATCCATGTTGTTGCAAATGGCAGTATTCCATTGCGTAAATATACCACAACTTCTTTAACATATGACCTAGCAATCCCTATCCTTGCTATTTAGCCCCCAAACTTAAAAGCCTTAGTCTGCAAAGATATATGTTACCCCAATGTTCATTGCAGCACTGTCCACGGTGGCCAAGTTGTGGAAACAACCTAAGTGTCCTTTGATAGATGACTGAACAAAGGTTATTTCTTTAAACCCCTTTAGAGACCATGTCATCCATTCATTAGACTATGAGTATTCCCAAACTATCTTGTGTACCTCTGAAAATACTTCCTATTTGTTATCCCATTGCTCCAGTTTTCTCTTTGAATAAGCTTTATATCCTTTGGAGTATAGCTCAAATAACATCTCTTTCATGGCATCCTTGACCTCCACAGCTATTTATTGCTCCCTTCTTACACCACGCTTCTTTCTTTGCCACTAAGATCTTTCTAGCTTATATCTCAGTTGTTTACCTGGTCTTCCCTATCTTGTTATGTTGTAAATACGTGTTCTGTGTCTGCCTTGCTGTCTTGACTATGGGCTCCTTAATGTCAAAGACTCAGTACATGTTAGCTGAGGAAATGAATTATGAAAGATATTCTGCAGAAGTCACTTTTGTCTGCAAGGCTGACAATGAGAAAGGTTCTGGTAACCAACTCCATTAGTCATGGGCTTGGTCTGATCTAAGTCAGACAAAGTTTTAGCAAACTCACTGGCACCCAACACACACCATGTATGTGATTGGGTGAGCTCAGAGTCTAGGCTCTGAGATGGAATTGACAAAGAGACACTGAAAGGTAAGTAAACATTCATAGTATTATAGATTACGGTATTTATGTAGGCTAAGTGAAAGAATGAGGTTCACCATTGTGATACTTTGTTTAGCTACCTGGTTCTTGAGGCACAGTATACTTCTGTTTTGCTACACAGTACACTATCCGAAAACACAGGGTCTTAAAACAAAAAATAGTCATTAGCTCACAGCTCATGTGGGTTAAAGATTCAGGCATGATTTGTTTAACTGGGTCCTCTGTTTCAGGGTCTCTTAACAAGGTTGTAGTTAAAGTATCAGTTGAGGCTGGGGTATTACCTGAAGGCTCAACTAAGGAAAGATTCGCTTTCAAGCTCTCACATGGTTGTTAGGATTTAGTTGTTCTCTAGCTATTGTCTAGAGGCCTTCCACAGTCCTTGCCATGTAGGCCTCTCCGTAGGGTAGCTTACAACATGACAGCTGGCTTCCCTCAGAGTGAGCAAGAACATGAGAAAAGGTGTTTAAGATGGAAGCCACAAACTCTTATCATCTAACGTTGGGAGTGATATCCCATTTCTTTTGTGGTATTCTGTTCATCACAAGCAAATCATTATGTCCAGACCACAGTCAACTGGTGAGGATACACAAGGCCATGAACACCAAGGGATGAAGATCATTGGGGGCCTTCTTAGTCTGTCTACTACACATGGCCAGTATGTTCTTTTGGAGCAAGTTAAGGCCTGTAACTCCTATGGGAAATAACAAGAAGACAAACATGACACAGATATTTTTCAGTTTCTGTTGACCTTTTACAGTTTTTTTTCTCTCCTCATGATGTCATATTTACTTCTTGCTATTATCGGTGTACGTATCATTAAATGAGTATGAATTTAGCAATCAGTTTGATTTAAGTTGCTGGTATACTAAGAAACACTAGATTCGGAGCAAGGCCCAGAGGTTGTGGTCTTTTGGTCCCACCACCATGGCCACTGTTTACTCTTAATAGGAAATGGATCTTTCAGGTCATTGGTGTGGGGATGGGAAAAGTGGCTTGAAGAGTACTAGAATTTTTTTTTGGCTACAATATCCTTGCTTTTTGTGTAAGATACGATTTTAGGGAACCAATTTCTATCATCTGCAAGAGTCTTTATGGAAACAGAGCAGTAGCTCCACTCATAATAGCTGAATGCCCTGTCTTTCTTTACTGTGCTCCTACTAATATTGGCAGCACCGGCCTCACCTGAGGTACCAGGAAGTGCTAATACCCAACAATCATGAGAGGTACAGTGTAATAGCAGTCACAAAACCTGGCATGTAACAGAACTGGTCCAAAGAGGGGCCAACAATTTGATTTTCTGTGGCTAGTAAGGTTGGCACTTTAGCCAAGTATATTTAGACAATTTTGATCACTCATGTGCTATTAAATTTCTTAAGAAGTCTGGTCTTCTACATAGTTCCAAATTGTCCTTTAAAGCTGTGGGAGGTCCTAGATTTTGTACAGACTATTTTTCCCTGGTGACACTGTAATGCCCTATACTTGGTGAAGAGGGAGCACGTGTTTTTCTCACGTAGCCAGAATACTTTACCAATGAACGTAGCATCTTTGTATCTTCAGATCCTTGTGATAGTCTGTGTGGCAGGCCAGGCTGCCACTGGAATCCTCATTTTACATTTGAGGCAACTGGACCTCAGCAAGGTTATGAGTCCTCAGCATTCTGTTACACAGTCGGAGTGGTGGTTTGAGGACCATTCCAACACCTTTCAGTCAGGTGTTATATAGAGGACACAAATTATCCTCAGGGAGAGAAACCTGAGCCTAAATATGTGGATTTAAATCAAATGTTTTTACCACTCCTGGCTTGAGCTTAGAAGGCAATGCCAGCCTGGGAATGACTGCCCATCACAGCATCAATAGCTGCTAAGGCTGCTTCTTGCTGTTGTACTTGTAATCATCACAAGTTGTTTTAATTAAGCCAGTTCCTTGATACTGAATTTTTAGAGTGTCAGCTGAGCTGAAAGAGATCTACATCTCAAGCTCTCTTGTCAAAAGAGGAAAAGATGAACCAATTGTTATCAGTTGCTGTGTAGTGAACTTATATTTGGTATCTTGTTAAATAGCAATTAAATGCCCATTTGAAACACTAACACAGAACTGGGAGCACAGTGTGGATTGTGGAGGGGAGGCTTCCCCTGATTCCAAGCACTTTATAAGGCCCTTCAGGCCAAATTATAACTGCCAGCCACTTGGGACTGTGGAAATACTCTGAAAGCCACTTGTGCAGGCCAGAGGGGTCAGGTGGATCAGGGTTGGGGGCTCCAATGTGAATGATAGCCAGGCTCTGTCAGTTTTTTTTCTGTCTGCTTTTCTGGACTACAGGGAACTTTCTCAGTCTGGGAGCAATTTGTCAGTGGCTCTCACCATCTTTTGGCTTGGACAACAAAGGCAAGCAGGGATTGTCGTGACCTTCCTTCCCCTTACAGACTATGGGCCTCCAGGGCTATGGGTGTCTGGTTGGTGTTCACTATTTGATGCAGGATAGCTCAGGGGGGAAGACTCAGGGATTTTGCAGAGAGAAATTGAACCTTAACACCCAAAGGGCTTATTGGTGCAAGTGAAGTAAGCACTGGAGAGGGAGATTTTGGTGAAAGTTGTCCTAGCATAAGGCTATGGTAATGATACTCTGAGCATCAGAGCCAGTGTGTTGCTGTTAACTGTAGGTGTGATTTTGGCCAGACCCCTTTCTCTCCGAGCCTCAGTTTCCCTACTTCTAAAAAAAAAAGGCAGTTGAGCTAGTTCTCAAGTTTCTACCTTGGCCTAATTTTGGTCCTTGCTATTCAAGCTGCTTGCAGTTCTATGGCAATCTGTTTTTATTCTCTTCCGTTCCAGTGGTACAAATTTCTAGCTTCTCATGCTTCTTCCTATTAAATATCCTTTTTGATGTTTAACATGCAGTTTATGGAATAGAAAATATCTGGAGAACAAATAATCACACACACACACACACACACACACACACACACACGCTCAGATTAGGTACCCTGGTTTAAAAAACGCACAAAATAAAAAGATTCAAAAAACATGATGGAAAGCTGACAACTCTGGGTGGTGAACACATATTGTAACACATAGACAAAGTACTCTGTAGTGTTTTATACCTGGAACCTATGTAACTTTTATTAACCAATGTCACCCTAATAAATTCAACAATAAAAAAACATGAAAGTATATACATTTCTCTTATGAATGAAAGTCCTGCATTTTTTAATATAATTCTGGAAGATGAAAGATTGACGTTAATTAATACCTGTATTCCCTAAAGAAAAGCTGAAAAGGGGACTTTGCTGTATATAATCAAATGTGTATATGTTTGTGAATGTTTAAAATGATTCTGAGCTGAGATCTTTGATTTGCTATGAAACTGGGGGTTGAGAGGGTGTTGACATGGTTGTGGTAGTACCACAGTCCTATAGCGGGTGGTGACATAGTGAGCTCAGCCCATACAATTAAGTCATCATTGCCTGTCTGTTTATAGATGAATTGTATTTTCCCAGACTGTTATTCATTTGGAGATGTTCCTTTCTTTATGGAATAAAAGTCCTACACCCAAACTCATGCTGCTGTTCTCGATACAAACTTAAGTGGTTTCCTAGCTCCTTGATAGGCCCAACCACAGGACACCATGGGAATGTTCTTTGTTTGCATAGCCTCAAGTGTTTTTATTGTGCCCACCAGGAATACTCCATTGACATCACCTTCTGCCAGACCTGGTATGATGAACGCCTCAGTTACCAAAGCACTTTTGAGAGCTTTGTTTTGAGTGGCAACATGGTGAGCCAGTTATGGATCCCGGACACCTTTTTTAGGAATTCTAAAAAAATCCAAGATGATGCAACCAACACGTCCAAACAGATGGCCCGCATACATAAGGATGGCAAGGTGTTATACACAGTTAGGTATGTCAAACCTCTGGAGTCTTACCTCTAGGGACCTTTCTTCCCCTTCTGAGAATTTTCACTGAAGAAACATAGGCAGAGGTTTCATCCTGAATGATACTTCTAAGGGCCCTTCCAAGCTTCTCTAGACCATGAGTTCCACCCCTTCCTGTAAAGACAGACAGTAAGGCCTCAAAATAGAAAGATACTGCTTAAGGATACCATACCAAGTCCATGGCAAAGCTGGTACTAGTACCCACATGGTTCTTAAGTCCAGAGCTCCCTCCATTAGAATGTACCAATATGATTGCATTGCCTGGAAAACTCCCATCTCAAGTGGCCACTGGATGTAAGGACACATCCGCAGTGCTAGAATTATATAGGTGGAATAGTGACACTGCAGTTGGACATATAGTGAAGACCAGGCTAGACACCTAAATGCCAAGCAGAGGAAGGTTG
>PVKE010031230.1:0-19160 GCA_004027555.1 Craseonycteris thonglongyai
TCTTCCTTTCAATATTTCCCTTATCTTTGGGTAAAGAAAAAGTAATAGGGGGCCAGATCATGCGAGTAGGTATAGGGTGTTCCAGTATAGTTATTTTCTTACTGGCTAAAAGCTCCCCAACAGACAGTGCCATGTGAGTCAATGCATTGCCATGGTACAAGGGACATGAGTTGTTGGAAAAATGTCAGGCTGTTTTTGTCTAACTTCTTCATGCAGTCTTTTTAGCACTTCCCAGTAGGCAGTGGGTACAAATTCATAATGAACAATACCTCTGATATCAAAAAAATGCTAGCAACATAATTTTGACTCTTGATTTCAAATAATGGAACTTACTGATTGTGGATAATTGGCTGACTTCTTTTTGCATTTTGCCACTTTGTTTCAGAGTCATACTGGTGCACAATGTTTCATCACCAGATAACATGCCCCAAAACACCATCTTGTCTCTCCAAAAGGTCTTGGCAAACATTGACTCTCATTTGCTTTTGTTCATTGGTGAGCTACTTTGGCACCATTTTTGCACACTCCTTTCTCATGCCAAGATTTTCAGTTAAGATTTTCCTAACTGTTTCTCTAGCAAAATTTACTTGCTCTGCTGTGTTTCTCATAGTCAGCCTATGACTTTGATACAAAATTCTATGGATTTTTGAAATGTTTTCATCAGTTCTTCCCGTTCTGGTTGCCCTGACCTCTCTTCATCAGTGACACTTTATTTTACCTCAGCAAAAATATTTAATCCATTTGTATACTGCTGTTTTCTTCATGGCATTATCCCCATAAACTTGGACTAACATGTGCCTGATTTTACTTTCACTCTTGTCAAGTTTAACAAGAAATTTAATGTTTGTTATTTACTCTAATTCTAGCTCTGAAATTCTTGTGAAAGCACACAAAAACATGCAACAACAATAATAAACTCCATTCTGCAAGACACTGCCACATAGTGACATGAATACAGCTGAGAGACATTTACATACCAAGGTTATGAAACCTTACCAAATTGTTCATACAGTGCTACCAATGTAAGCACATGGTGGCAAGTTCTTGAACTTAATTGTCAGAACTCATATGCATAAAGTGTGTTGGGAGGAAAATGATGGTAATCTGTCTCTATTCAGCATAATGTAAGCTGTAAGCATAATGGGAGCAAGGACTTTGTTTCTGCTTATTTCCCTTTCCTAAAGCCATGACATAACCATTGTCAGTACTGTCTCTGATATTGTACCAGACTATGAGAGAACTCTAATATCACCATGGAACAGTGTAAGACCTGATTCTAGATTGGTGGCCCAAGGAGGAGGGAATGACTACTTGTCTGTTGCCAACCTTGACCAGGCAGTAAACATTAACTGTCAAAGTCTCTATTCTCTTGTAGTTTACATCCAAGAGAACAGAGACTTTGAAAGTTTTGTTTACTGCCTGGTCAAGTCTGAGCCTCCCTCCAAGTAGAGCCTAGCAAGTGTCACATCAGTATTACCACTGAATGATCTGAAACTTGGTTCTAGTCTGGGAGCTCAGAAAGTTAGGCGGTAAAGGCCTAATTGGTAAACAAAGTACTCTATATTGATTTTTTAAAAATCTTCCTCCTACTGGGACATAGGTCCATATTTTATTCATTGCTATATAGTTGACCTCTAATACAGAATTAGAACTAGGGTGAAACTTCACTCTAATTGTGGGATTTTTCCAAATCACCATGAGACAATGTAAGGCCTAAGGGCTGTGGGTGTAATGGTGGTGCTGGATCTCCTTTTTCCCTCATTAGTATACTCTTGGAGAGCAGGAATTTTGTCTAGATTGTTCACTCTTCTATCCCAAGATCCTAGGCCAGGAATGAGTCTCTCTCTTATTATATGTTAATAACCCAACGTCATCATGAAACTATATAAAACAATCAGGATTTGGGGCCTGGTAAACAGCAGGGACTATGAAGCATTATCACATATCTAAAATATATAATAATACAAACACATTTGTATTTTTTGTTGTCTAAAAAGTATGTAACATATAATTCGCCACACAATATGTATGTACCTCTCTAACCCTTTAATAGTTTTCACATTATTTTTAGCTTGTAAACTTTTATATCTATCTTATATCTTTGTTACTGCTCTGAAGGTTACTTGAAGAATAAAAAACATGTGTTAAGAAATAAAGGTTTTTGTTTTGGCCACTGTCATGCCTTAACTCTGAAAACAGTGCCAGGATTAGGGACAGACTCCGTCTGAGTGTCAGATGGTGGGATAACCCTAATATTATCATGGAAAAATATAGGACCTATTTTTGATCTTGAATCCAGGTGTGGGTGGATATCTGCTTTGCTATAGCCAAGATACAATCTCCATGAGAGATGAAATTGTCTTTTTTAGTCAATTACTAATGCTGTGGCAAGGGTTATGGCTCTGTAAGTGTCAGGAGTGGTAAAAGTACCTGAAACAGCAACTACTATTCTAACTAACATTAGTGTTATTGGTTGTTTTGCTGTTGCAATCCATTTCCCAATGAAAAAAAATCTCCACAAAAAAAACCAATAAATTCCACGTGGTTTAAAGTTTACCATTCATTTTGAAATATTTAAAAAACACAAAAATCAATACTAATATCCATTATGGTTAATTTGCATTAAGTATATAAAACATAAGCAAGATTCACACCAAATTCTTAACAGTGTCTGCCTCTGCAGAGGAAGGAAACATTATGGTGTTGCAAAAGACATTATTTGTAACGCTCTAACTTTTTAATATAAATGTACATCTAAAACAAAGATGTCAAAATGTTGGTATTTGTTAATTTTAGGTGAATTTAAACAAATGCTTGTTTTATCTTTTATATTTTCCCTACTACGTTTTAATTTTTTAAATAAAATACAAAGAGAATTTAAAACACCATTATACCTGATGACTATTACATTTTTAGAATTGAATATATCTAGGACATATGCACATGAAACACACAATGACATAAAGCATCTGAATAATACAATCCAGAAGCCTGATAATAGAGAAACTTTAAACTTTTCATTTCAGAGAGAATATATGAGGGCTGTCCAGAAAAAATCCAGCCATTGTCAATATAATGAGAACTGTTACATGATGGCTACTTTCCAGACAGCCCTTGTATATTCCCTTTTATTAGAAAGCTTGAATAAACCAATTATCCTTGAAAAGATAAGTAAGCTGATTAAAGATCTACCATCAAAAGTGTCACTGGGATTGGACTGCTTTACAATTTAATATTAGCTAATTTTTATAGAACAAATGATTATAAGGCTATTCAACTATTTTAAGACGACAGAAAATATTGAAAACTCACCAATTTATTTTTCAAGCTAGCACAATTTTAATAAAAACACTTGATAAAAACAGTGTAAGAAAGAAAGATATATAATTTCACTTTAAAATGTAAATGCAATAATTTTAAATAAAATATTGGTAAATAAAATCCAGCACTGTAGCATATGATAATTACACTATGACCAAGTAAGCTTTATTGCAGAAATACAAGTTTCGTTTAACATCAAATATCTACCACTATAATTCATTATATCAACAAATTAAGAGAAAAAATCATGATTTTATCAATACATGCTGAAAAGTCATTTGATAAAATTCAGAAACCACATTTAGTAATAATACTATGTAAAATAGAAATAGAAGAATTTCCTTAAACATATTAATAGTTAATGACAATGATTATTTACCAATAACCAACAGCAAATTTCATATTAATAGGGAGTACTAAAGACAATTTCATGAAAATTAAGAACCAGACAGGTTGTATTATGAACATTATTCAATATTGTTTTGGACAATTATCAATGTAATAATAATATAAACATTATAAGAAATGAAATTATCTCTATTTATAGGTAAAATTATTGTGTATCTAGAAAGTCCAAAATATTCTATTTGAAAAACCCAGTACAATTTACAGGATTTTGTAAGCTTGATTAGAAAGTAAAAATAAAAAAAAGATACATAGTTTGCCTACATTGCGAAAAATAACAAGTTACAAATGAACAGAAAAAAGAAAATTCCAAATATCAAAATGTGACAAAAACTGTAAATATATTTAGAAATAAATTGAATCTAATATGATAGATCTAGATGAAGAACATTACAAAAACAAAGGATTTTAATGATGTACCCAAACCCATGAGTGTTAAGGATTATTAGTATTACTAAAATAATCCTCTAAATATATATGTAAAATGTAATACAATTCTAACTTAGATGTCTATGTTTTAATGTAGAAAGAATTTAATTTTCATATGAAAGAAAGAATGTCTAGGAAAAGTTATATAAAAGAGGAAAAAAGTACTAATGAGAGGTAATCTGCTTTACCAGAGTCCAAAATTTGAAGTCAAGCTACTATAGTTAAAACAATGTGACTTGGCTCAGGAACTTGAAAATGGATGACTTATTTAATAAATGTGAGAGCATAATCAGGCATCCAATGTAAATGAGATACATAGTTGCACATCCATCTTGCACCACATACAAAAGTAAATTTCAGATGGATCAAACAGTGAAAACTTACCTAAGAAAGACAGAAAACTATAAAGCTAAAAATAAGATTGTAGTCTATTTAAAACTTAAAAAAAACTGTAAAAAGGTAAATATTAGATTGTAGTCTACTTAAAAATTAAAAAAAAACTGTAAAGTAAAAGATACCTTTAATAAAATCAAGATTAATGATAGAAAAAAAATCAAAACACATGGTTAACATGCAACATATAGCAAATATAGTGATTATTCTTATAAATTTATAATAAAAATATCAAATATTCAATAGCTAAATGAGCATAGTATAAACATGAGCAAATCAGAAAAACATTCAAACAACAAACACCCCTCCCCCAATATAATGGCCGTCCATAAAAAATCCAGCCATAAATGCCTCTATTTTTCATATTACATGGTTGGATACTTTCTGGACAGCACTTATAGACCTTATTCAGTTTGCCAATGAAAAAAACAATACTATATAATTTTTCACCTTTCAGATTTGAAAACATTAAAGAGTGCTGGAGAGCACACTGCAAAATTAGCACTTTCATTTGGGATAGTAATTTTGTAGTATCTTTTAAAATTAAATACATCACAACCAGCAATCCCATTTCTGGGAATCTACCCTACGGAAATAAAAGCACCAGTATGTAGAGATGCAGTATTTTGGTGAAAAAACAGAAAGTAAATAACTTAAATGACCATCAACAATGAAATGGTTAAATACATTTCTGGTGCTCAAATATGTACTGTGTATGAAGCTGTTAGAGCAAGGAAGAATGGGGAGAGAGAGAAAGTGACTAGAGTTTAACAAATGTGAATAAAATGTATAGTGGACCTCTCTTATACCATACATATACAAAACTAAATTCCAGAGGGAGAGAAAATTTGGTGATTTATTTAATAAATGTGATGATATAATCAGGTATTTAATGTAGATAAAAAGTAGAATTGGATCTGTACCTTATACCTCATACAAAAATAAATCCCAGGAGATAGTCAGAGGGAGGGAAGGACAGGAGAGGAAATGGGGGATTTAGAGAGAGAAGGAGGAGAGGGAAAGAGAGGTACTTGCAGCTACTGAACAGAAAGGATTTAATGAATATGCAGTGAGAAAAGCAGTAACAGAGAAATGATGTGGCTTGTCACTTTTAGAGAAACAACTATAACAAATTTTTTTTTGTAAGAGGATGGGAAAAATGTGGAAGGATATACATCACTGTATTTTTAACATTTTTTACCTGGGGAGAAGAAGGGGAGGAGAAATGGGGGGAAGAACATGGTGCAAGGTTAGATTATACATTTTTCTTTACTTTTCCATTGTTACAATGGTCACCAAACATTTTTCAATTTTCTATTACCACCCAATTTAAAATTTCAGTTATAGAACAGGACAATATCATAGATACCAAAGAACACCTGGACAAAACTGTGGAACTAGTCAATATAAGATTTGGAGGCACAATAGGTAATAAGCAATAATAAATTCCTGAATCCCTGACACCAAAAGTGTTTTCAAAAGTTCACAACTATGTGAACACGACATATTTTACATTTAATAGTTCCACAATTTTTGTAAAGAGCACGATGAATTTAGGGAGTTTTCACCAAACCATAGACATAAATATGAATATCATCATCAAACTTTATAAAGTAGACGGACGGCTTGGCTACCACTTGATGGATGAAAATGCCGGTTCTCTTGGACCCGTCATCTTTGGCGTGCTCCACCTGCTTGCCCACGAGGCTGTCCATCACTTCTCCAGGCTCTTGTTCAGCTGTAGGAAAATAGTAGTTGGAATCTGGAATGATGCGCAGGTCACCATCTTTGTAGTCATCCAGCAGTGTGTACATATAAAGGACCGGATCTTTCTCATAGGTGATGTAAAACCAAGTGTCCATCACCGGGGCTCGTGCCAGGACCATGCCCTTCCATTCATCTTTCCTACCGTGCTCACCCTCAAACACATGCCCCACTGCCTTGCCAACCAGGGAATCTGCCAAGCGCGAATCAATGCGAGGAGTTGGCACTCTCTCAGGTAGGATCTCGAGCGCCAAAACTCTCTTATCTCGGTGCAGTTCCAGTCCATACACACTATCTTTGCCATCATACTTGATGATATACAGAGTGGGCTTCACCGAAACCTGCTCGAGCACAGTCCCTTTCCACTGCTCCACCGGCTCATTGCCTTCCTTCCAGCCGTGTTGAATGCGGCAGCCCACGATGTTTCTACGAATGAGGAAAGTGGGCTTGCGCCTCTGCTTCCTGTGGGTGTGCCTTTTCTTCATCAGGTATGCGGACACACCATCTACACCCATCGGAGGCGCAGTTGGGGGCGACATGGCTCGAGGTTCACAGAGGATTGGGCAAAGCTGCCACTTGCTGGATTCAGTTTCAGGAGGCTTGGGCAAAGCTGCCACTCGATCGATTAAGCTGAGGAAAGTCAACGCTACCCAGTGTCAGATCTTTTATCGTGATCTGATTCCCCGTCAATCCTTCCTTCACCAAGTACACGACTCTCACCAAAGCCTGGTTAAAATTCTCTTTCACCGTGGGCACTGGGACAGCGTGGGTCTCTTGATAGCGTTCTCTCCCACCCGGAAGGGGCGTCTGCAGCAGTGGCGGTTGCCGCACGAGATGGCGCGCTCGCGTGTGCTGGCCGAGCTACCTCCCACCCGGACTCCAAAGCCCAAGTCCCGAATTGACCACTTAGCTGTTATCGCTGGTGCTGCGGCTGTGAAACGGCTACGGAGGAGACGACGGGAAAGGTAGGCACGGGATAAGAGGGATGGCGGCAGCTGCAAAAGAGCGGGCGGTGGCGGGTCTCTGATGAGTCCGGGCGGCCTCCCCTTGGAAGAGCTGCAAGATTCGGCCTAGCTCTGGCGCCAGGGTTTTTGCCACTTCGGGAACCGGACCCCTCTGAGCCTGCCTACGCTTTGGTCCCGCCCCCGACCTTCCCCCTTCCGCTCAGTCCGCAGCAGCTGGGCGGGTCAGTGCGCGCACCCGCTTTCAGTCCAGTTACAGGCGCGCACTTTTTCATTTCCTCATGCGCCCCCGACCGGTTTCCTCAAACCCAAGTCAGACTGGCCGGCTCCCCTCCTCCATCTCTGGCCGCCTGACGCCCGCCAGCTTCCTCCACAGCTGCTCCATCTGCTTTCTATCTTCCAAGAATTTCTCACAAAGCCTTAAAAAAAATAATATTCAACACACACAGAGTTTGCACATACAAAATATTTTCTTTCAGTTAAAGGGATAAGACTGGAAAAGGAAAAGCCAGTATGCAGTCCACCATCTTGATCCAAACTCTCCTTTAAAATTTCTATCTGATTGCTACTGGTAATACTTTTTTAATAATCTTTTATGTTTTTTTTTATTTTTCTTAATCTAAAAGAAATGTACTGACATTGTTGAACTTTTATGAAATGCAGTGAAATAAAAGATGAAACTAACAATCTTTACCATCTAGACATACACCAAAATGTTATGATTTATCTCTCATTAATAAATCTATGCTAATATTTCAAAAAATTGGGAGATTCCATGCTTTTATAGCTTGATTATTTTTATTTATATCATGACCCTT
The DNA here is from genome assembly GCA_004027555.1 of Craseonycteris thonglongyai. Classification (NCBI taxonomy): domain Eukaryota; kingdom Metazoa; phylum Chordata; class Mammalia; order Chiroptera; family Craseonycteridae; genus Craseonycteris; species Craseonycteris thonglongyai. The sequence continues at coordinate 8,093 of PVKE010031230.1, forward strand.
TTCCAAGGTTATTAAAATCTCTGAAAAATGTGATTATTAATGGTTCCATAATGTTACTTTGTATGGATGGTCCATAACCTAAATGATCTATGACAGAATAGATAATAAACCTAGTTTACATTCATATATGGATTTATTGAGCTAATATAAACCATATTTTCAAAGAATATTTAATAAAATGGAGATAGATCTTCATGAGGTAAGAATGATGTATGAAAAAGCAAAATCTTGAAACAAAATTGTAGCCCAATTATCTAGAAAATTTTTTTTTTGTATATTTTATTGTTTTTCCTATTATAAATGTAATGCATGCTCCTATGGAAAGTCTGAAAGATAGAAAATAAATTATCCATAATTTCTCCTACCTCAAGTTACAGGGCTGCTATAAAGATTAAATGAGAATATCTGTAAAACTTTTTTAGGCCTGTATCCTACTTTACAGGATGGCAATAAAAACAAAGGAAGTCTAGGCCCCTCATTCTCATTTCCCCCACCCTTCACTGGTGACAAGACATCCTAAAATCATGGGTTTTAAAAAAGATCTTAATTTATCTAGAAATGTAGGGAAGCAAGGGAGGAAGCTGCATGCTTTCCATATGGCTGCTTCCATATTTCATTACCTTCCAAGACAGGAAGAGAAAAATGTAGTTCTCATACCATTGAACAGCTGATTAGACAGGATATGCATGGATTCCCCAATTCCCCATTGTTTTCTAGGCCGAGCATTTTGGAGATGAAATAACTCTCCAATACTATAATACAATAAAGTAAATCCAAGGTAAACAGAAAATTATATACACTAAAAGATATTTCTAAACTCTTTAGAATGGCATAGTGGTATGTGCATATTCACAAATATATATGATACGCACACTGAAAGAGGTATGTGTAAATGTCATGTCATTATGTTTCACAAATAATGCCAAACCAAGATTTGCCAAGCTCATTTGGTTTAGAAGAGCAGTTGATAGGTAAGAGACAAAGACCACACACAGGGCACACAAATGCAGAGAAAACAATTTACTAAGGCCCTTAGGTTGTGTACTTCAATGGAATTCCTGCTCATGACCCCACAAAGATGCCTGAGGAGACAAAATAATTTTTAATATTCTATCTCCTCTAAAACTATGATTCTGACATTTAGATCATTCCCTAATATTATGGTTTCAGTGGGTCTTACCAGACTGTGATATAGAATTTACTTTGTATGTCTGCCCACTAGACTATAAACCTATTCAAGAGGGGCCTTTTATCTTGCAACTCAAATGTCTTACATAGAATAAGTACTCAATAAATATTTGTTAAATGGATAAAAATGTGCTTTCTGCTATCCTGCTCCAATCCTAAAAAAAAAAGTTCCTCCCAAATGAAACAAGTAGTCTTATACAAGTCTCTGAAGACTGGAGTCATGGTGACTTGAAATCTCGCACACAGCTTTGTTTATCTTTTCAAAAGATCCAGAACACTGACCTCATGACTATGCATCTTTAAGTCTGAAAATAATTTGAGAATACCATCAACCTACAATATGAGGGCTGTCCAGAAAAAATTCCAGCCATTGTGAATATAATGAGAATAGTTACATGGCTGGATATTTTCTGGACAGCCCTCAAATGTGGGTAATAATATCTACCTCAAAGTATAGCTGTAAAGAGTAAATGAGGTAAAAACAAGTAAATTTCTTAGCACATGAATTAACTCATTGGTAAGTACTCATAGGCTCCTAACCAAACGCTTTCATCAATTCATGCCCCACTTCTGAACTTTTGCTCTATTTTACACTCAAGTCCTCTTGATCAGGGCCTGAGTGTGAATCAAAGAGGTACTGTTGGCAGAATTTTGTCCCTTATAGCCAGGTTCAGAGCAGACTTTCAAATGGTGCAAGTTTCTAGAAGCCTAAATTTTTGATAAATAAAACAGTATTTAAAATAAATTTTGGGGGAGGCCTGGATGGCTCAGCAGTTTAAGCGCTTACTTTGCAGCCCTGGGGATCAAAGATCGAATCCTGTCCCTGCCCTGTGCAAACCCATATGCTGAACTGAAGTGTGCTTCCCATGTGGGAGGCCCCAAGTTCATTTCTCACCCCCTGGTTGAGCCCCTGGCTTGAGGGGGCATGCCTCCCATGCTGGAGGTCCCCAGCCCATTTCCTTCCTTGCACAGTCCCCCACCACCTGTGTGGAATGAAACTATGTTGAAAACTGATGACTTACAATTGTGGAGACTGCTCTGGGCCCTCCCCCTTTTCTCTGCCTCTCTCTGTCTCTGACTCTCTCTGTCTCTGTCAAAAACAATAAAATAAATATTTAAAAGAAGTTTGGGTGACACAGTGTTAATTTCTAACTGGAGGGGTGGTGGAGGTAGGCATAAATGTCATTATTCCATTGTACAAAGGAAATTATAATACATGCTGAGAAGTATAAAATTAAGTACTTGGGACCCAAAGAAGTTAATGACTTTTTTTTTATGTCTGGAGAGATTGGAAAAGACAACTTCAATGGGTAAGACAACAAAAGAAAGATATTTAGAAGGTGGTAGTGTATATTGTAAGGCTTTTTAAAGCTAAGCCACAAACAGCTGGAGGAATGGCACGGCAGGATGTGCAGACATAGGATATGTGAAAAACTGGTCAGGAGCTTGTGGCTGGAACACAGAGTTAGCCACACTAAGGAATAGGTATGTGGTTTGCTGTGAGAAATAAGGTTAGTAAACAGCCTGAAATGTAGGAAATAGAGCTTATACTCACTGCTGGGTGGAAACAAGTAATGTTTCAATTTCTCTGACAGTGTAGTGTTGGCAGGACCAAGCAGATATCTGATCTTCCATGCTCCTTCTAGGAGAAGCAGGCAGTGCTTCCTTAACCAAGAACTGCTTCCCTGTCAGAGGAGTAGCATAGGTGGTGTTGAACACATAGCTGATCTTCAGTTCCCCCACTCATCAAAAGCAAGCAGTGTGGTATTCTGATTCCCTCCCCAGAGAAGAGTCAGTGAAGCTTTATGATGAACTGTTGTTATCTGATTGTATAAGGTAATGGTAGTGATTTCTATGCTATATCAATCCCCACCCTTGCTCTCTAATTCAACATAACAACAAGGAGACTAAACAACACAAAATGAGGCAGGACTAGTCAGCACTCTGTTTTCCCATACTTTGTCAGTGAAACCAAGTGAGGAGCTGAGCTTTCACCCCTATCCACCATCAATGAGACTGAATGAGGGGGAAAAGATGGGACTAGGTTGTACTCAACTTTCTCAACACTCTTGGAGTCAGTAAGGCCCAGTAGTTGGACAAGCCTCCTCTCCCACTTGGAGGCAATGAGATGGTATGAGTCAGTACCCAACTTTCATCATGAAGAAACTGGCAGATCTGAGAAAGGTGCTAAATTTCTGTTCATCCTATCCATATATAATGAGGCTGTGTAAATCAGTGCTTCACTTTTGTAAAGTTTGTCTCAAGAGATCCCCTAAGAAGCCAAACATGCACATGTACCAGATCTTCCAGCAACAAAACAACAGGGGAATGTCTGATAAAAACATCTTATATAGAATACAGTGTCATTATATAATATCAAAAACGACAAAGATGCAATTAAAACCACAAGCCATACAAAGAACAAGGGAAATCACAACTTGAATGAGACAAAACACTTACCAAATGACAATTTTAGAATTAAAAAAAAAAAAAGAAATAATCAAAATAAAAGTATCCTGGGAGGGATCAGTATAAGACTGGAGATGAGAGATGATAGAATCAGCACATCTGAGGTCAGAAAAATGAAACTTACCCCCATGTAAACAACTAAGAGAAGGAAACAGAAAAAAAAAGTCTCAGGAACCTGGGAGACAACAAAAGAGCTAACATTTACAATTGCCTTAAAGGAAGTGGTATTCTTAGGTATAAATCTATTAAAACATATACAGGGCCTGTTTACTGAAAACTAAAAATGTTAATACTACAAACTAAAGACTCAGCATAGTAAAGATATATATTCTCTCCAGATTGATCTATAAGTTTAATGCAACTTCTATGAAAACTTGAGTGAGGTTATTCATAGAAATACACAGTATTCTTATTTTTTTAATTCAACATCTTATTTTTGAATTAACAGAGAAAACAAGCAATGTGCTCTAGAGGACATGAGGATTCTATTGATACTAAAGAAGGCAATGCAGTATTCATATGAATTAGGCAAACTATTCTTCAGAAAGTTCAGTTGCTACAGATCTGGAAAATTCCTGTTCTTTTGGCCAAGAATGGAGAGATGCTATGTCTATCATCTTTTTTATGTGTTTTAATTCTGCAATACACTACAAGATTATTAAGGATTTCAAAAATAAAAATTATAAAGGATATGTCTGGAATAAGAATAGAAATTTTCTTCCTTCTTTCCCTTCCTCTTTTATTGAAGACGAGAGACACTAAATTGTCAACCATGATTTATTTGTCAGTACAATTACCTCCCATCTAAAGGATTCATCTTAAATTTATTTTAAAATGAACAATCTCTGAAATAGGTAAAACAGTTTTAAGAGAAAAGTATACTGTAGAACAAATCATACTACCTGATGTTAAGGCATAATGCACAGCTGCAGTAATCAAGAAAATATGAATATGGTGTTTACAGAGTAATAAACACATAGATCAATGACACAGAACAAAGAACCCAGAAATTCACTCACAGAAATATATCCAACTAATTTTGATAGTTCAAAAACAATTCAATGGAGAAAGGACAGGATTTTCAACAAGTAGTGTTGAAGGAATTGGACATTGCATGGCCAACAACAACAACAAACCTCTTTTCTTATACAATAATTAACTCAAAATGGAAAATTGACTAAAATGTAAACTTTAAAGCTGCAAAACTTTTTCAACACCAGAGGAGAAAATCTTTGGGACCTAGTATTAGCTGAAGGGTTCTTATACTTGACAACAAAAGTAGGGTCATTCAAAGGAATAATTAGTAAATTTGACCTTACTAAAACAAAATTTTAAAAAAAAAGTTTGTTGTTGAAAGACTATTAGGATGAATAGATAAGATACAGAGAGAAAGAAAATATTTGCAAATCATATATTTAACAAAAGTCTTAATTCTGAAAACTCAACAATAGAACAGCTAACAATCCAACTAGAAAATGGTAAAAGACATGAACAATCATTTCACAAAGAGGTATAAGCATACAAAGAGATCACTAGCCATTAAGGAAATGCAACTTATGACCATAGTGATATGTCACTACACATCCATTAGAATAAATAAAAATTTAAAATTATGACCATAGTAAATACTGGAAAGAATGCAAGAAACTGGTTCTCTCTTATGTTGATGATTGAAATAAAATGTTGTAGCCTCTCTGGAAGACATTTGGTAGTTTCTCACGAAAATAAACATGGAAGTATTATACAACTCAGCAACCATAGTCTTGGGCATGGTTCCTACAGAAATAAAAACAAGTTCACATAAAAATAAGTAGGCAAATGATCACAGAAACTTTATTTATAATTCAAAAAATGCAGAAACAAATATACGTCCTTCAAAGGAAAATGACAACAACAACAACAACAAAATGATACATTCATACCAAGGAATAATAATCATGGAACAAAAAAGGAACAAACTATTGAGACAAGCCACAATTTGGATGAACCTTAAGGGAATTAAGCAGAGTTAAAAAAAAAAAGCCAATATCAAAAGTTTACATACACTTATTAAATTTATATATAATTCTTGAAATTACAAAATTATAATTAGTGGCTTACAAGGATTAAGAAGTTGGAGTGGGAAAGGAGGTATCTACAGTTATAAATGGGTAGCACAGGGGGATCTTTGTGATGGAAATATTCTTTTATCTTGACTGCAGTGATTGTCACACTAATCTACACTTGTGATAAAATTGCATAGTGCTAAATACATATACACAAATGAGTCAATGTATGACTCTATTTTAAAGATATGACCTCTATTTTAAAGATTTATTTATTGTTTTTGACAGAGAGAGAGATACAGTCAGAGACAGAGAGAAGTGGGAGGGCACAGAACAGTCTCCATAGTTGCACATCATTGGTTTTTCCACATAGTTTCATTCCACAGGTGGGCGGGGCTGCACAGAGCAGGAACTGGGCCGGGGTTTTGCCCCAGTGAGAACTGAACTGGAGGCAATCCCCAGTTCAGCATATGGGCCCTCACAGGCCGGGGCCAGGATTCGATCCTTGGTCCCCGGGGCTGCAATAAGGTTGATAGTTATCAGTTTCCTGTTGTAATTTTGTACTGTAGGAATGACAGATGTAACCATTGGGGAAATTTGGGGGAAAAAAACACACAGGATTTCTCTGTATTATTTCTTATAACTGCATGTGAATCTATTAATATGATTATCTCAAAAATATTTTTTAAAAGAAAAAGAAGTGCAGCTGCAATATGTAATAAAGATAGTTATTCAATATATATTTCTTCTTTAAGATTTATTTTATTGTTTTTGAAAGAGACAGAGAGATACAGAGACAGAGAGAGACATAGAGAAAAGGGGGGGCCCAGAGCAGTCTCCATAGTTGTACATCATCAGTTTTCAACATGGTTTCATTCCACACAGGTGGGTGGGGTCCACACAAGGCAGGAACTGGGCTGTGGGCCTCCCACATGGGAGGCATACCCCTCAAGCCAGAGCCAAACTGGCTGGCGAGAACCAAATTAGGGGCCTCCCACATGGAAAGCACACCTCAGTTCAGCATATGGGTCTGCACAGGCCTGGGCGGGGATTCAATCCTCAGGCCCCAGGGCTTCAAAGTAAGCACTTAACCAGCTGAGCCATCCCAGCTTCCCACAATATATATTTCTGAATATCAAGATTCAGAAAATTTTATGTCTTAAGATAGCATTTCTTGTTAAAGGTATTAATAATAAACAATTTCTATGTACAGGAAAATAGTTTTGTGACTCTTGGCAAGGCATTTAATCTCTTTTGCTTCTACTTCATCAGCAAAAACATAAGACATTTGGACTAATTCGTCTCTAAAGTCTCTTCTTGCTCCAAATTTCAATGATTTGATGACAATAGAAAGTTGAGGAAAAGGATTAAGAAATACATTGTAGGTGTTGTTTTCCAGTCATCTGGTATTGTAAACTGTAAGGAGGATCTGCAAGTAGGTAAGCAGAGGGCAAAGCTACAGAGCACTTTAAAATCAAAAGAATGATATATATATTTTTCTCTTTGAGTAATTCAGAACTGTAGAGAGATTCTTTGAGCTGCTGAATTGCCTGTAAAAATCTAATCTTGTCGTAATATTTCAGTACAGTTGAACGTAAGAGTTGATGAAAAGAGGAAAACTCTGTCAATCAGTTAGATATATCCTGAGAAAGACTTTTGCTCTGATTTTCGAGAGTGTTGGTTCTAGATTGGACAATGTTCACCAAATAGCAAATATTTTCTCTAAGTACTGGACTGAAGATGGGGTTGGGGGAAGCTGGATGTCTCAGCAAGTTAAGTGCATGCATTGCAGCCCCAGAGACCTAGAATCGAATTCCGACCCTGGCCCGTGCTGACCAATATGCCGAAATTGGGTGTGCTTCCCAGGCGGGAGGGCCCCAGTTCAGTGCTTGGCCCCTGGCTCAAGGGGGTGTGCCTCCCATGCAGGAGGCCCCCAGCCCAGTTCCCACCCTGTGCGGCCCCACCCACCTGTATGGAACAAAACCATGTCAAAACTGATTACCTATGACTATGCAGACTGCTCTGGGCCCTCCCCATTCTCTCTGTCTGCCTCTGTCTCTGTCAAAAACAATAAAATAAATCTTAAAAAAAAAAAGAAAACAATAAGATGGGGACCAGTGTTTGAAAACAAACAAAATTTTCTGTTAGTTTGATTTCTAAATATAATTATTGATGTTTTTCTTATTTCTTATTCTTCTTATTTCCTTATTTCTTATTTTTCTTATTTTGGTAAATTATTTTTTAAAGCTACAAAAGGATGGCTAAACTCAATGAACATACAGGATAAAAACCCCTATTTTAAAGATTTATTTATTGTTTTTGACAGAGAGAGAGAGAGAGAGAGAGAGATACAGTTAGAGACAGAGAGAAGGGGGAGGGCTCAGAACAGTCTCCATAGTTGCACATCATTGGTTTTTCCACATAGTTTCATTCCACAGGTGGGCGGGACTGCACAGAGCAGGAACTGGGCCGGGGTTTTGCCCCAGTGAGAACTGAACTGGAGGCACTCCCCAGTTCAGCATATGGGTCCTCACAGGCCGGGGCCAGGATTCGATCCTTGGTCCCCGGGGCTGCAAAGTGAGCGCCTAACCCACTGAGCCATCTTGGCTTCCCCAAAACCTCTATTTTATATGAAGAGTAATAAACTGGCACTAAAAGTTCTGGGTTTTATAATTTGACTCTGTTACTAAATTGTTGTATAACTCATACTTTCTGTGCCATAGTTTAAAATATATAAAAGAGAAAAATTATTATCTATCATGTACATTTAGTAAACAATATGGTATTTAATCAAATGGAAGACAACTTAATATTTTGAGCTACTTAAATGTAGAATATAGAATCACTTTGACTTTTTTATATTATGGAGAATTTTTTGAAAAATTACCTTATAAAACAAAATGTCGAAGATTACACTGCTAGTTCGCAAAGAGTAATAATTTTTACTGCTGTTTTTGTTTGTTTGTTTTTTGTTTATTTTTTTAAGTGTTAAATTTATTGGGGTGACATTGGTTGGCAAAAAATACATAGGTTACAGGTATAGAATTCTACATTATATTGTCCATGCATTGCATTATGTGCTCACCACCCAGAATCAGCTCTTTCCATCACTATATATTATATGCCCCTCTCTGCTCTCCTCCCCCCACTCTCCCACCCACCTCTACTTATACCTTCAGGAAACCACTAAACTATTGAATGTACATGAGTTTTTGTTTCTTTGTTACTTTCAGTTATATGGTCCACCTATAAGTAAGGTCATATGTTTCTTGGTTCTTTCAGTCTGACTTATTTCATTTAATAAGATGGTTTCAAGGTCCATCCATGTTGTCATAAATGGCTGTATTTCATCTTTTCTTATCGCTGAATAGTATTCTATTGTGTAAATGTACCACAACTTCTTTATTCAGTCATCTATCAAAGGACACTTTGGTTGTTTCCACAACTTGGCCACCATTAACAGTGCTGTGATAAACTTTGGGGTACATATATCTTTGTGGATTAAGGTTTTCAAGTTTTGGGGGTAGATACCCGGAAGAGGGATTGCTGGCTTATATGGCAATTTCATTCCTCCATAATGCCTTCCATAGAGGTTGTACTAATTTGTTACCACCAACAGTGTAAGAGGGTTTATTTTTCTCCACAGTCTCTCCAGCACTTGTTATTCCTTGTCTTGTGGATTATAGCAATTCTAACAGGTGTGAGGTGGTATCTCATTGTGGTTTTAATTTCCACCTCCACAAAAGCTAGTGATGTTGAGCATTTTTTACATATATCTGTTGGCCATTTGTATTACTTCATGTTAACAATGTCTGTTCAGGTCTTCTGCCAAATTTTCAATTGGATAGTTTTTTGTTGTTGTTGAGTTGTATGAGTTCGTTTTTGGTTTTGTTTTTTTTCATATTTATTATTATATTTTATTGTTAAATTTAATGGGGTGACATTGGTTGGTAACAATTAGGTAGTTTCCAGAAGTACAAGTCCACATCACATCACCCATGCAGCGCATTATGTGCCCACCTCCTAGAATCAGGTCCCCCTCCAACACCATATATCTGGTGCCCACTCCCCCCTACCCCACGACTCTCCCTCCCACCTCCTCCCTCCTCTCCAGGTAAACACCAAACCATTGAGTGTGTCCATAATGCTGGTGCCCTTTCCCACCTCCCCTCCCTCTCTCCCTCCCCGCTCCTCCCCTTCCCTCAGGCAATCACCATGTTATTGAGTGTGTCCATAAGTCTCTGTGTCTTTGTAACTTTCAGTTTTATATTCCACCTATAAGTGAGGTCATATTTTTCTGGGTTCTTTCAGTCTGACATATTTCGCTTAATAGGATGGTCTCCAGGTCCATCCATGTTGTCACAAATGACTGTATTTCATCATTTCTTATCACTGAGTAGTATTCTATTGTGTAAATGTACCACATCTTCTTGATCCAGTCATCTATTGAAGGGCATTTTTGTTGTTTCCATGTTCTGGCCACTGTGAACAATGCTGCGATGAACATGTGGGTACAAACATCTTTAAAGATTAAGGTTTTCAGGTTTTTTGGGTAGATGCCCAGTAGAGGGATGGCTGGGTCATATGGTAATTCCATTCGTAATTTTTTGAGGAATCTCCATACAGACTTCCATAGTGGTTGTACCAGTTTACATTCCCACCAGCAGTGTATGAGGGTTCCTTTTTCTCCACAGCCTCTCCAGCACTTGTTATCCCTTGTCTTGTTGATTATAGCCATTCTAACAGATGTAAGATGCTATCTCATTGTGGTATTTATTTGCATCTCCCTAATTGCTAGTGAAGTGGAGCATTTTTTCATATATCTATTGGCCATATGTATGTCTTCATGGGAGAAGTGTCTGTGAAGGTCATCTGCCCAGTTTTTCGTTGGATTGCTTGCTTTTTCTCGTTGAGTTGTACCAGTTCTTTGTATATTTTTCATATTAGCCCCTTATCAGAGGCATTGTTTGCAAATATTTTCTCCCAGTTGGTTGGTTGCCTCTTTGCTTTGTTGATGGTTTCCTTTACAGCACAGAAGCTTTTTAGCTTGATAAGGTCCCATTTGTTTATTTGTGCCTTTAGTTCCCTTGCCAATGAGGTCAGATTCATAAAGTCCTTCCTGAATCCCAGGTCTATAAGTTTAGTGCCAATGTTTTCTTCTATGCATTTTATTGTTTCCTTTCTTATTTGGAGGTCTTTAATCCATTTTCAGTTAATTTTGGTATATGATGAGAGATCGCAGTTCACATTCAGCCTTTTTCAAGTGGTTTTCCAATTTTCCCAGCACCATTTACTGAAGAGGCTTTCCTTTCCGCACTCTATATTTTTTGCTCCTTTATCAAAAACAGTCTGTCCATAACACTGTG
>PVKE010031231.1:0-19163 GCA_004027555.1 Craseonycteris thonglongyai
AGTTCAGTTCTCTCTCTGTCTCTGTATCTCTCTCTCTCTCTCTCTCTCTGTCAAAAATAAAAATAAATAAATAAAAATATATTAAAAGTCTGTCTGTCTGACTCTGAAGTCTGTGCTTTAAACACTCTACAGCACTAAATTTTAAAATACACATAGACAAAAAATAGAAAAATGTGAAAGCCATTGGAAAATATCAAAGGAATACATTTTTTTTTTTTTTTTTTTTTTTGGAGCTAGGTAGTTTTAATGCCAGACACAAGATTTTCAAATTCAGACACAAGATTTTACTGCTGGTGTGACTATTTCTCTCTCTCTCTCTCTCTCTCTCGTATATCTGTCATCTATCAATCTATTTATATCTATCAGTCATCTCTTACCTATCTGTCTGCATGCTAGCTATCACCACTCAGTCACCTACCTACCTACCTACCTACCTACCTACCTACCTACCTACCTACCTACCTACCTATTTTTACCTATGCAGCGTATCTTCTTCTTTATTACATATATCATCACAGACATCCTAGGAAACTTTGGACTAGGTACCTTAACCTTACTCTCCTAGCAATATGATTGAATCAGTGATGGACACATGACCTGAGCAGGGCCAATCAGAGTCCTTTCAGTAGTGTTAATCTGGGGAGGGGGAAAAAGCATCCTGATTTTTCTGAGAGTGTAAGTGCTAGTGGGTACTGACATCTGGAACTGCCCTGAGTCATCCTTGCTGTTCAGGAAGAAAGCTTGCTTAGGCACGAGGTCAACACAGACTAGACATGGGTTAGAGAAATAAGTCGCATGATGAATAATGGACAATTGCATGCTTTTTAATACAAGTTAATGCTTATGCTGAGCCAATAGATGGTAGTCCATCCGTATGCTGGAAAAGAAAGACGTAGCATAAGATTAACTAGTTTTTGTTCCAAATATTACGCCACCAGAATATCAAGCGTTAAAACCCTGAAATATAAACAGATTCCAGCAAATTCAGTCAAAACTTATTTGGTCTACTCTAGCTAACTATCATCATATATGCCTGCTTTAATTCTTTCAGACCTCTATATTCGTACTTCATAAACGCCTATTGCAGAATTCCCAAGAGTTTTACTATTGTATGTGTGATATTCACCCAAGAAATTTACTCAGATATGCAATATGATCTTTGCTTATTAACTGATACCACTGCTTAGTAAAAGTTTTGATTTACCAGTATGATTTAAATTTAACACTTTAGTGGCCAATTAAGTATAGTCTTGGCTGCTTTATTAATAATCTTTTTCTAATGAAGTTTAGTGGAATGAAAAGCATGTTCCTCCTACAGGCTTTCTGTAGTATTGCAAAAGGTATAATACTTGCTATCACTGTGAAAACACCAAATATTATTTTACCCTACATGGAAACAGCCTGCAGAATTATGAGGCATGCCATGTGAAGTTCTCAATGAAATATAAACAGGATGCCTATTGAGTATTGATTTTTAATTAGATACATAAATGTTAAGAAACTGTCAAGTAAGTATATAAGAGAACTGAAAATAACATTTATAGAGCTTGACACTGAAAATTTTTTGATTGCAAGCAGAGTAAGTTGAGAAGCCAAAGGGGAAAATGGTTTCATAAGCCAGGTTAGGAAATACACGTTTTTGACTTTGAAGAAAAGTTGGTTCAATTTACTTAAAATCAAGAAAGAATTTCTGTGCAAGAAAGGGATACGTTGTGTGAAAGGTGAATAGGGCTAACCATTGCTAAAACTTGGGAATCAAACAAACTCTCAGTTATGATTTTATGATTATTTATGAAAATTACTTATTTGGAGATTGTGACTGAAGTTCTTCCAAATTGCTTGAGCAAGTGAAAAGTAGTTTCAGTAAAAGTGGTTTTCTAGGTCATTTCTGAAGAGTCAGTTGGAGAACAGTAAAGATAAGATAAAAATACAAGTCAGGAAGAATGGCATGTGATATTCAGACAAGATATGGAAATTGTTCTAGTAAAATCCTTCAGTTTTTAATCTCACTGGGTTTCAATTCACAGAAGTCGATAGACACTACCCTCTTTATAGAGTAGCTAAGTGGATTTATTTTTCATAAATGGAAAAAACAAAGACACTAGAGACTTCTAGTGCAAGGCATATAGAAGGGATATTGTTTGATCCGTAAGATGGAGTAATTTCATATATGATTTTAGCTTCTAGAATTTCTCTGAGATTTAAAACCTTACTTTTCTAATAAGCCAAACATATTTGTCTTTTCATTAATTGTCCATTTCCCCCCTAGGATTTTGCCATTTGGGGTTAGAAACAACTGCACAAATGAGAAATCAAGCGTATATACAGCCACGTCAGGCACGCCCTAGCCCTAGCTTCCCACTGACATTTTCATTACCTGAAATATAAAGAGTTTTTGAGCTTTTCAAAGATTAGGTGGTGTATAAATAGCAAGGCTATAGGAGGGAAATGGGAAAGTTGAAGAGAGTGAATGTAAAATTCATGCTGCTGACTTGATTTATGAGAACACTTTGAAACAATAAATGTCCCGGTGATGTTAGCAGCTCTATGCAGATTGCACCAGAAAGGAAAGCAATCATTCAGAACAGCTGAGGAGAAAGCAGATCATAAGTCAGAAAATGAAACTTTAAAATTAGCAATGTGAATTTCTTACAAAACTGTAAAGGCAGGAATGGCTTTTCAGTGACCCTGAGTTTAGTCACACAGACACCCATCCAAAAAAATCACATTAAACATCAACAATGATTCATTGAGCATGAACACTGCGTATTGACATCAGGACTAAGGGACCACCTTCAAAATTTCCAGAGTTTGGGGGGAAAAAAATTTCTACCTCCCTATTTGTACCAACCCTTCAATTCTGATGTAGAGTAGGGATCAATGAAAAATTTGGCTTTTGAAACTGACTACAAATAGATTCATTTTGTGCAAGTAACCTGGGTGAAAACCAAAATATTAAAAAATAGCTGGATGAGGGGAAGCCGGGATGGCTCAGTGGGTTGAGGGCTCACTTTGCAGCCCTGGGGACTGAGGATCGAATCCTGGCCCCGGCCCGTGCGGACCCATATGCTGAACTGGGGAGTGCTCCCCGTTCAGTTCTCACCGGGGTGAGACCCTGGCCCAGTTCCTCCTCTGTGCAGCCCCATTCCCACCTGTGGAATGAAACTATGTGGAAAAACAGATGATGTGCAACTAGGGAGACTGTTCTGGGCCCTCCTCCTTCTCTCTGTCTCTGTCTCTGTCTCTCTCTGTCAAAAACAATAAAAAATAAATCTTTAAAAAAAAATAAAAAATAGCTGGATGAAATATTTAGTAAGTAAAATAACATTTCCACTGAGTGTTTTAGACAATATCTGCAAAAAAGCATCCTTTTGAACATAAGACTTAATAATGGTTGGTTTATATCTTATCTATTGATGTGTTAAATCAGTTTTTGTAAGAACTTACTAAAGGAACTCATTATCTAAAGCAACGATTGATCAAGTGATTTTGTAAAGTGAAGACTTACTTTCCTAATCCTATGTTTCATAAAATTTTTATTTTTATAGAAGTTTTTAGGAAAGTACAACTAGTCTACCGTAGTTTTAAGTGACTGGCCATGAAGATGAAGCAATCTGGTGAATTATATTTACCAGCGTGTATTACAGAGATGTGAATTTTTGTCATAAGATATCTATTACTTTAGGCCACCACAAAGCACAATCGAAGAAGTTAACAGGGTCAAAAAAATATACCAGTTAGTAACCAAAATATTACCCCTGTGGAATTCATTATCCATATTTTATTTACACTTTAAATATTTTTCGTTCAGTATCTTTTTCTTTTTTCATTTAGAAAAATATTGAATCTAAATAAAACTTAAAAAACAAAACAAAACAACGTATACCCACATACTCCTTACCTAGAGTTACCATGAACATTTTGCCACACTTGCCCCGTGTTTTTATGTATTTTCTCTCTGAATTTTTGTTATTCTCTTTTATGCTGAAAATAAAATTTGACCAGTGTGGGCCCATTCACAGTAGGATTTATGTTCGATCTCTCTTTCTCTTTCTCTCTGTATAAGAAACTTGTCTAACTCCAGAACAAGTGTTAATTTTTTTGTAGGGACTGCAATAAGTGTACATATCATCTCGGGGAGAATTGACGACTTCATGATATTGAGTCATTCTAAGGGCAAAGGGTATCTTTCTATTTGTTCTAGTCTCATTCCTTATTTTGTGTCTTTTGGGGGTGTTTTTAAAGTTTTCCTCCTATGTGTCCCTTTTTTTTAAGTTTATTTCTTAGTATGTTATCGTTTCTGTTTCTACGTTATATGGGGGTTTTTCTTTCACTGAATTTTCTACCTGTTTATTATATGTATAGATGAAGGCTATTAGTTTTTGTAGTTTATTTTATATTCTGCTTCTTTATTGAATCCCTTGTATTTATTAGCATTATATTGATTCTCTTGGGTATTTTGAAGTATACTATCACATCATCTACAAACAGATACTCTTGTACTTCTTCTTTGCCTATCCTCATGTCTCTAACTTTTTTCCCTTGACTTTTTTCATTGACTTACCACCAATGCACATGTAAACCTGGTGTGAGTCAAGATAGTTTTCATCTTCATTTTGTTTTTCTGAACATTGTCAGAACGAAAGTGTCTCTAGTGTTTGTATATGATAATATACTTGTTGACTGTAGATTTTTTTTCAGTCAAGAATAGGTGTTTATTATGGACACACTCAAGAGTTTGGTGGTTACCTGGGGAGGGGGAGGAGGGGGGCGGGAGAGCTGTGGGGTGGGGAGGTGGGAGTGGACACCGGATATATGGTGATGGAAGAGGAGCTGATTCTGGCTGGTGGGCACATAATGCGATGCATGGGTGATGTGATGTGGACTTGTATATCAGGAAACTATCTAATTGTTACCAACCAATGTCACCCATTATATTTAACAATAAAAAAAAAAGAATAGGTGCTTAATTTATGTAACTGTCATATAATTTTTCTCCTTAGATATATTAAGATGCTGGGTTATAGTTATTGAGTTTTTAATATTGAACTGTCCAATGTTGCTTTAAACATCACTTTCTTTTTTATTTTCTGATTTTATTTATTTATTTATTGTTAAATTTATTGGGGTGACATTAATTGATATGAATTACATTGTTTCCAGGTGTATAATTCTACATTATATTGTCTATACATCGCATTATGTGCTCACCACCCAGAATCAGCTCACTTTCCGTCACCACGTGTTTGATTCCCCCTCCCTACTTCTCCCCCAACCCCCAACCCTCAGGTAATCACTAAACTTGATCTATATACTAACTACCTCATAAGTTTGTTGTGAGGAACAAATTTGTCAATATGTATAATCCTAGCACAGAAAAAGTGCTCAGTGAGTATTAGTTAGTGTTGTTATTCTCATTCATTCATTTATTCATACATTCTTCAAACATGTCAAAACAACATTGAGAAACTAAAAATGCCAGATATTGTGTTTGCTGCTTAGGTTACAAATATGGATGACATAGGTCTTATTTTAAAGATAAGATCACTTCATAAGGAGGAAGCCAAATAAATATGTTGTCCAGGACAATTATCATAGAGGAACTAAAAATAAAAATAATATTTGATGGGCATTTCAGGCAGAGCAAATAATGTATTCAAAGCACAGAACTGCACAACAACATTTCAGGAGATTACATGGTCTGAGTATGACCTTAACTTAAGAAACCAGTTACTGGAGTGTGTAAAGAGTAGACAAGGACTAGACTTTGAAGGGCCTTTTATTTTAAAAGAGTTTGAACTCTTCTCAGCGGTGGGCAGGGACTGAGGATTTTAAATGGAGAGTTATGATATGGTTTGTATTTATTAAAAATCATTCTGGGGGAGGCCTGGATGGCTCAGTGGGTTAAGCGCTCACTTTGAAGTCCCAGGGACCGAGGATCGAATCCCAGCCCCAGCCCGTGTGGACCCATACGCTGAACTGGGGAGTGCCCCCAGTTTGGTTCTCACCGGGATGACACCCTCATCCAGTTCCTGCCCTGTGAAGCCCCACACCCACCTATGGAATGAAACTATGTGGAAAAACCAATGATGTGCAACTATGGAGACTGTTCTGGGCCCTCCCCCTTCTCTCTGTCTTTGTATCTCTCACTGTCAAAAACAATGAAAATAAATCTTAAAAAAAAAAATCATTCTGGCAAAGATATGGCAAATGGATAGGAGGAAGAAAGATTGTCAACATGACAAACAGAAGGAGTAGTTGTCATACTTTATAGTCCATGAAAGTTATCTGGGGAACTTGTGTAAAAATACAAATTGTTAAGTTCTGTCCTCAAAGCGTTCTGATTTAGCAAGACTAGGGTAGGGCCTAGAATAAACCCATCTAGGCAATTTTACTGCTAATAGCTGCCAGTCACACACTGAAATAGAAGGCTGATGTAACTGTCCAGGTGAGAGATGTTGAAGCTGCTATATGGCAGCGGTGGTAGAGATGGAAAGCAGAAATTATACCACACACAGACACACATCACAAAAGTCTTAGTGCATATTTATGCTTGAATAAATACCACACCACATTCTTTGACAGTTTATTTATATCTCTTCTATACTAAATTAGTTTGGGAAAATTTTAATAATGCATCCTTAGTTTTAATTTTTGTTTCAGTCCCAGGACAAAGTGTCAACAGCACAGATTAGCTACTACAGGTATTGCTGAAAGAGAAGTATGAAATATAATGCAAAGAGGGAATGAGTGCTGTTGTTGCCAGAAAAAAGTGAATGGAAAAGAAAGATAAAATTTGCAGAAGATGAGTTGTCTTCCGTTCATAGTGAGTTTAAAGTGTAAAGTTCTTTAGACCATCCAGGAAGCCTCCGGCTGGCACTAGGGATCTAGGTCTGGGTCTCAGATAACAGATCCAAGCTGAGGATAAAACTCAGGAACCATTCGCTTGTGATCGATGCCAATGGGAGCCAGGGCAGTGGGCAACACTACCCAGGGAAAATAATAGAGTGGAATAGAGTGAGGAAAATAGAAGACTCGGGGAAGAATTTTGGGAAACATCAGGAAAAGGAAGAAGAAAAGAGTGTGCAAAGAAGAGAAGTAAAGCTTACTAGGAAGGCATAAAAATCATCAAAAGAATGAGTGTTGCTATGGAAGCCGAGGGAGTAATGGAATGTCAAGTGGTGAAGCCACAGTGAAGGGCATCAAAGAGGTCAGCAGTGAGGACCTCAGAAGCACAGGCCACAGATCAGGTGGCTACTGCTGACTTCCAGCAGTTTCAGCAGAATGCTCAGAGCAACAGGCAGCTTCTAGCTCATGTGCCTAGGAAGCAGGGCAAGCGAGAGAAGGCAGCAATGTGAATAAACAATTGCTTTCACTACATGGCTGCAAAACAGAGGAGGGAGGCAGGGTGACATCTCTGGAGGGATGTGGCACGTATTCAAAAATAGAGAGCAGATACTATTTTACAAGCTGAGAAGCAGCTGGGAAGGAGGAAGGAGCGAGAAAGAGGATAGTCATAGAAGCAGCATTAGATAAAACCCAGGGCAGGGCAGCACTTCTTTTATTCTAAAACTAGGATGAAGAAAGAAAGCAGGTGTGTGAGCGTAGGTTCCTTTGAAGACTAGTGTTCTGGGAAGTAGAGTGAGTTCGTGCCTGCCGTTCTCCATTTTTTATTTTGTTTTGCAGCAAAATGGACAGAGTCACCTACTGAGAGGGAAAGGATTAAAGGCCTTTAAAGGCACCGAGTGCTTAAAAATGATGATGCGCCTCTCTCACTGCACCCTGTTTGAGTGTGGGGGGAAATTTCCAGTTTTGCAAAATATAATTTGTCTTGAAATGATACAGGCGTTACCATAAATGAGAAAATGAAAGTGCGCTGAGATTTCTGCACAGTTTCTGATTTTTCTCTTCACGGTATTGTGCTGGGGTTCTGCGGGTGTGTGAAGCATGGCCTCAGCCTTCCTATGCGCTCATCCACCAGTAAGGGGTTTAGGAAAAGCCCTGCAGGGCGGAGCAGCTGCATTCAGTGACCGAAAGGGTAGGGGACAGAACGTGTTGGGCAGTTCAGAGGACCTCGATGGTTCTGTTGCCTGTCATTATTGGTGGCAGCCCTCACATATGCTATTGTCACGGGAACAGGTCCGGTGGGGACAACAGAGCCAATGGCTCGGTCGTCTCATTGAGGGATCATCTCATTCTGGTTCAATTTGAGTTTCTACAAACGACCAAAGCCTTCGTGAGACCCTCCAAGGGAATGAAAATATGTTCGTGCTAAATAATAGATTTAATTAAGTGTCTGTGCTTATGACCAGCCCTGTTTTAAAGCCTTTACGTATAGCCACTCGTTCAGTATTCATAACAGCCCTGTGAGACAGGCACTATGATTAGCCTCCTCTTAATAAAAGGAAACAGAAATGAAAAGCTGGTCATGTGCCCCAGGCCAAAACTGTTAAATGGCCAAGCAAAGATTTAAACCCAGAAATTCTCGCTTTCCTTGTTAAAGTGAGAAAGAAATGAGAAACTGTGAACTTGTGTGCCGATGATTCAAGATAAAGATCATTTTTAATAGAGAAATACGTGCACAGAAGAAAGGATGAGATAGGAAAGAGGGAAGCTTCCATAGTAGCGAGAACCTCAGAGGTGGCATTGTCCTTGCACTGAACAAAAGTCATCTAAGTCATAGGCAGAGGTGAGAGATTCAGAGTCCCAGTTATAGTCATTTCTTCTCGTGGAAAAAGTTAATACAATTATAACGAGTGTTTAATAACTTTAAATTAATGCCCTGTGACTATTTCTTGGTGTCTAATAGCCCTGAACAGTTTTGGTTCCTGGCTATGGAAGGTGATTGTCTGTTTGAATTAGGCGCACTCACACGGCTCACTCACAGAGGGAAAGTTCAGCTGCTCCTAAATACAGTCACATCAGACTGGTCGCCTACAGAAAATCCCACTGGTTGGCCCACTCAGGTATTCAGGATTCTTTTGCTTGTGTTTAGCAGGTTGGAAAGAGGAGAGAGGGCCCGTTTGGGAGAGAGAAATAAAATTAAAATATGGAAGCACACAGATTTCTTACTAGACGAAAGGAAGGACGATCCCAGGAGGGTAGCAGGGGGAATGTTCTGGCCTGTCTCCCTTTTGCCTTCCCAGCAGCCCCCATCCCCATCAGCCCCCATCCCCATCTTGATTACACCAGATACCCCGACTGTGTGTGACTGTCTTCCTGTTCGTTCACACATCCTGTGAAAGACCCCGTTCACAGCAAGACTTTACCTGCTGTTCTCTCTGTGTGGACCGCCTTCTCCCCTTCCCCTCCCACTAAAAGCTCACAGGGTCCCCAGGGCTGCAAAGAGAATGCTTAACCTGCTGAGCCATCCCGGCTTCCCCTGGGCTAGATTTTTAGTACCAGTAACTGTTTTTATCTTTATTTTTGACTCTGGCCTCCATGCCCAAGTTGTCCCCTTGATCAGTATAACTTGGTGGTCAGTCAGTGACTGGTCAGAGGTTTTCCCTAAATGCCTTTCCCATTAATCATTCCGTTTTTGCCAGTGTATCAGTTTACAGGACACTTTTAGCTTTTACTTCCTGCTTGATCATGAACTCAAGGTCAGGAAGAGATAAATGACTGACTAGTGACTATTTTCTCAGGTTTTTCCTGGGCATGCACACAGTCTTGCCTGTTCCCATACTTATTTAAATTCCTGTGAAAACGTAGGAGCTTTTCAAAGTTTCCCCCTCCCCCTCCCCCACACAACCCTCTACTCCCCTGCTGAGCGGAGCTCCAGTCAATTCAAATAGCATCTCTGCATGAGAATACCCATTTTCTAGGGAACAAGTTTGGACAGCAGTTTGACTTTGCTCTAGGGTGCTTTTCACAGAGCTCAAAAAACAATCAGATCTGTTATCTGTAGAGCTCTCTGTTGTCTGTTGACTTTTGGGTACTGAGTTTCTGAGCTGGTGATGGAAGATAGAGATAGCCCCAAGGTAAAATGTTACAGACTGTGCTGTCTTACGGAGGAGTAATAGGTCTCCGATGGATGAATCCCAATTTGCTTTATGGCTTTGGCTTATTGTCCACATTCTGAAATGCTATATTTCTATTTTGGTCATATTTTCATGGTTTTAGAAGGAGAGAAGTTTACTGAGGTCCCTGCCATTCTGGTAGTGGATTGCCACTTCTGGTTTCTGAATAATGTCCCATGCACTACTTCTAGAAGCTTTATTTTTATTTTATTTTATTTTATTTTATTTTATTTTATTTTATTTTTTAGTATTTTTCAAGATAATACTCAAATCAAGAACTTAAAATTCTTTGTTTTTCTTATACAGTAGTGCCTTTAGTAGATAGATGTTCAACAAATAAATCAATGTGACTAAACTATATATTGACAAATGTCCTATGAAGAGCAAAATTACACCTGATCAAAAATCACTGATAGGGGAAGCCAGGATGGCTCAGTGGGTTAAGTGCTCACTTTGCAGCGCTGGGGACCGAGGATCGAATCCCGGCCCCGGCCCGTGCGGAACCATGTGCTGAACTGGGGAGTGCCCCCGGTTCAGTTCTCTCTCTGTCTCTGTATCTCTCTCTCTCTTTCTCTCTCTCTCTCTCTCTGTCAAAAATAAATAAATAAAAATATATATTTTTTTTAAATCACTGATATTCTTGCCATAATTCTGTAGGTTTTTGTTATCTTCATTTTACAGTGTCATATATATATATATATATATATTCCCAGAAAAAAATCTAGCATAAATGCCTCTATTTTTCATATTACATGGCTGGATGTTTTCTGGACAGCCTAAGTACACCTTACCAATGTCACCCAGAAAGTTGATTATTTAAGTCCAGATTTCTCTGATTCCAAGGCCAATCTTAGCTATAATTTATAAATAAAGAGTAAGGACTTTATTTTTCTAAATTATAATCACCTTAGCTTTGTCAGTTTCCAGGACATTACATTTTATAAGGTCTATAATTTAGCAGTAGCTTTTGGACATTATTACACACTTGACTGAGCCTTTAGGGCCCCATTAATTGAGTCATCAGCAATGATACTGGGTTAGAGTGTCCTTTTTTTCCCCAATGCAATGACTGTGAACTCAGCATAACTGGATTTGTGGGATGTAAGGTGCTCACATTGTGAGAATTAGAGATGTTGCTCTTTCATACTTTTTCTTACTTTAACAATAAGCTGTCAGAAAAGGCTGGCTTTGAGTTGCACACCCTCACCCACATCCTGTTAGTCTTATCAACAGAATACAGCAAGAGGTATGGACGTACTACTGACCAGCTTCCTCACATCTTGTTGCCAAGACAACAATGATACGATTCCCTATGCTTTATGGCTTAGATAGCAGCAGGCTGCCCCCCAAGGAAATTCCACATGCTCACCCATGTCTTACTATTTTGGGAGAACATAAGGAAAACTGTGCTTGAATTGGGCATGGTCAGGAATCTTTATGGTTAAGATTATGCTCATACAACTGATGCAATTTTTATGCTTTATTCATACAAGTTCTATGGACCAAATAATGCTCCTAACCAGATACATTCTAGAGAGCTCCTTGTAGTCCTAAGTCATGTATTGAAACCCTGATTTCATACTGAGTATATAATCTTAAACTCCTCTCTCTAAGCCCCAGTTTTCCCTTCTGACGGAAGTGGAATTATTACTATTGATTTCCTCATTGAGTCACACTAAAGATAAGAAAAGTGCACATGAAATCAGGTTATAAAGTTATTCAAATGTTATCTTTGATTGTTTTAAAACCCAGGCTTCAATTTTGATAGTGCTTTATGCCCGTGTGAAGAAAGCAATCGGTGACAAAGGAGAAGAGATATTGAGCTGTTTTAGGTCATATTTATAAGAAGTACAAAGTAGCTTCTCAATGAATGATTATTCATTCATGGGTGTGGATGCTCTAAGCTCAAAATCATTGCATCTTGAAGAGCCAAGTTTGGGACTCACCAGTGACTGTCACAGTCATGAGCACTATACTCTTCTTGTACTTGACCTACCTCAGAAGTAGTCCCTCATTTTCTGTGAAAGTTTTGTAGTCATGAATATAAACATTTATGGTAGATTTGTTTGTCATATTTATTAGGAAGGTTTATGTGTGCATTTAAAGTCCCATCATTATGATGTCCATTAATATTTTATTCGGTTAGATTAGAGATAAGCCATATTTTATAAATAATGTTTGATAAACACACAGAGCTGTGTTTATGTCAAGCACTACATGTTATGATTGAAGTAAAATTGAATGGAGGCCTTCATGTTATGAAGCAGAGAGTAACTCCAGCTTTCTCCTTCGTACCTTCTCAACTATTGCAGCCTATCAAGGGCAGGTCAGAAATAACTTTACTTGGAGTCAATATGAGTCACAAAGTATATTGGGAAAGAAATGAGACTGAATTTGAGCAATGAGAGATTTTTACTGTATCCTTGGTAGTTATGTACACATATTCCCAAGCAAGGTCTTGGTCCCTTTCTGATCTTAAACTAATATTTTTTAATGTATTTGGGCAACAACATTTATGAAATTCAATAATTAAAAAAGTTTACCATTCAAAAAATTTACAAAAATAATTAGTCATGTTAAATATAACCCCCTTTGAATTCATCACTCTATTGAGAGTGAATTACGTTTTGCCTATAGGCAAGGTAAATACTTGCTTTATCCATTTGATAAATTCTGACACGGTAGAGACCATTGAAACTGAGTGTCTAGTAGAGCATCAGGTTCAGTTGAATAAGCATTCAGTAATTTTTTTTCATTATGAGTGGTGTCAGCATTATCTCTCTTTCTTTAAAAAGCAAACCATTTTCATTTCCTAGATTAAAAGTGGGCACTCAATAAAAAGTTGCTGAATAAACAGATAATGTGCAAATTAAGTAACACTAGCAGAATGAAAGCATTGAATCACTGCGTGGTAACACAGTAATAGCATCTACAAGTAACACAGATATTTGTGATTTTCAATTGCCTCCACATATTAGCAACAAAAGGCCATCTCAAATCCCTAAAGAAAAAAGGTCCCATTTTTTCAGTCAAGATGGCAGAGTAGGTAAATGCTGTGATTTAACCTACATGTGGAATCTAAAGAACAAAACGAAACAAACTCATAGATACAAAGAATATTTTGATGGTTGCCCACTGGAAGGTTGACTGGGGGTGGATAAAAAGGAGAAAAAAACTATGAAGTACAAATTGGTTAATACAAAAATAGTCATAGAGGTGTAAAGTAAAGCATAGGAAATGTAGCCAATAATATGGTAGTAACTATGTATAGTGCCAGGTGGGTACTAGACTAATCAGGGAGATCATATCTTAAATTCTTAAATTATTATAAATGTCTAACCACTATGCTATACTCCTGAAACTAATCTAAAATAATATTAAATGTTAACTGTAATTGAAAAAAAAAGGTGGGGGGAACGTTAAGGTGAAAAAGAAGTTCAAATTTCTAGGTATAAAATAAATAAGTCACGGTTATATAATGTCCAGCATGGAGAATATAGTCAATAATGTGATAACATGGTATGGTGTCAGGTGCTTGCTGGACTTATCATGGCAATTACTTCTTGAGGCATATAAATGTTGAATAACTATGGTGTACACCTGAAATTAATCTAATATTGTAAGTTAGCTTTATTTTAATAAAAATACTTAAAAAAAGAAAGATTTTTCCCTAAGATTATTTTTTCAATATATATAAAGCTGGGAAGGAGATTTCGCCTGAAACACTGCCTACAGTGCTTTGAACATTAACATTGTGCTATGGTATTAAATTAAAAAATTTAATCAGAAAGTATGAATGTATGTGTGTGCAGATACTTTAGCAGCAGGGGCTGTATTCGGTTTAACTCTTTTCTCCTGTGCCATCCAACAAAGAATCATATTATTTCCTGTCAGGGAACTGGCACATAGTCATCAATTTCAACTAATCAGGATGCTTCAAGTAATCTGGAAAGTTTTTACATTATTAAATATTTCAGCATCACTTGGGGCTTTCCCTTGAATTCCTCAGAATGATTTAACATTATTTTTGAACAGATTCCTTCAAGTGTTCATCCTTTCAAACTAAAAGTCCCTCAGGAGGGAAAAGAACCAACTTACTTCTGACCTCACCAACCAGCCAGATTCAGAATACAGTAGCATCTGAAACAAGTCCACTTACACCTATCCGGAGGGTGGGGGGGGATAAGCATTGTTGTGAACCTAAGCAATTTCTTTGAGTAAATCAAAAATACCATATGCAGTCCATTGTTTCATGATATCACATTTCCATCTACTCTGGTTAATTAATGTGTATTGAGTAAACAATGCTTTATGTAAAAAAGCAATGCTGTATATACTTGGACAGAACATACAAACTACTGGAGGGTTTTGTTTTGTTTTGTTTTGCTTTTTAGAAGCTTACCTTTGACGCATTTGGTTCATGTAAATCACATCTCTAGTGAGATAGACCGAACAAAGATATTCAGGTCATTAAGAATTGTTTGAAATAAATTTGTTTTCTTTAATGTAAATCTTATGGAAAGGATCATTTCTTTCTTGTTGTCTGGGAGTGATAAAATGATTCTCTTAACCAAGTTAAGGATAGTTCCTTGTTGAAAGTGACATCCTGAGGCAAGTATCAAATGAGAATAAAGGGATTTTTATGAATGGGAGATGCAAGGTTATTGAAGCTGACTGAGTGTGAAATGGAGACTAGTTGGGAGTTGAAAGTGAAAACCAGTTATACATTAGAGGCCCAAAGAGGCTTTCTCTGTTTTATAAGAAAGCCATGAAATCATAGCTCATAGTACTCAGTAGCTTACTAAAATCTATGGCCCTGTAACAACAGATACTTTTGTTTATCGGAAGCACTGATGTATCCTCAGTGTTGAGGACAGTGCTGGGCACATAGTAAGTGCTCAATAAATAAGTGCTGAAGGAGTGACTTAACGGAGGCCAGGGAGTGGACTTGCCCAGAGGCTTCTTCTAGGACTAGTGGCTCAATATAAGGGTATGGGAAGCAATAGAGACAGGATCCAGTGTCAGGGACACAGACCTAGGACGTACCTGCCACCAATGAGGTGACTTTATCTCCTGCATTATATTTCATTATATTGTTATAGTCAAATTTCTTCACTGCCAGTGATCTGTAAATATTTCTTTTCTGACAGTGCATGAATCACAGATTTAATGTTGGAATTAAGAGGATAGTTTCTTGGAAGAAGAAATACTTGAATTTGAAGGAAGAAGAAAAACATATAGGTGAAAAGACAACCAGAACGTGAGTAAAGAAGTAAATTACAAATTCTGTTACTAAATTTACCCTCAACCCTTTAGTGAAAATTACAAAAAGAAAAAAGAAAATCTTTAGACGAGAGGTGTCTAATAGAATTTTTTTACATTAAAGTATTTTATATTTCACATTGTTCACTGTAGTTCCACTATCTACATTTAACTAGCCATCACTTAAAATGTAGCTAATGCAACAGAGTGATTGAATTTTCTATTTTAATTAATACTATTTAGTTTAGCTCAAATAGCCGCATGTGGCCATTGGCTACTATACTGGACAGGGCCGGTCTAGATCTATGTTACCTACAGTTGTGTGTTTATTGCTGGGGTGGAAGACAGGAGACAATGACATCCTTATTACTTTTTGCTAATTGGTACCAGGGTAAAAGAGGGCCGATGCTGTGAGGTACTACAGTTCATAGTTCAGTGCTTTTTCAAATAAGGATGCTGTGTTTTCTTTAACAAGAGGAAAGTAAAATCAATCTTGGCCTTATCATATAGTATCAGGTCACTCTACAAGAACTAAAGAAGAATATAATAAATCAAGTGTTCACAGAAATGCATTTAGTAAGAGAAGACAATGAGGGCTTGTGAAGTTTTGGATGAACAGGGAATGTTTGGCTTCCAGTGTTAAAAATAGGGCTTGGATTTGCAGCCTTACCTCTGACCTTCAGATCTGATAAGCAAGATAAGAGGAGTGTGTTGCCGGACCTCAGAGCTGTCAAGTCAGGGTCAGATGAAGCATTGCATTCCTCTGACAAAAAATAAAGTGTCTGCAGAGAAAAGTCCCAGTTCTATTAGGCCACACACGGAGAATTAGGTGGGAAGAATTTCAAGCAGCAAGCTAAGAGGGAAATAGGATAAGAATAAGCAAAGGAGAAATGAACAAGAGCTGGTTTGTGTTTGTGCATCAGTGTGTTTTTATTTAGAACAGGGCCTCAGAAAATGTGAATTCTAGAGTGCTAGAGAGAAGAACACTAAGTACCTCTTTTGGTAATTTTACCCAAGAACCATTCAAGGGTGTACATTTTTGACCCAGCAATTCCAGTTCTAAGAAGGCATCATGAGAAATCTTATTTGTGCAATGATACATCTAAAGGCAGTTCACTGAAGCAGTATTTATTGCAGCATTACTTACAATAGCAAAATATTAAAATTGAATGTCTAGTCATAAAAGGTTGGTTAATGAAATTATTGTTATTCCCATATGAAAAAACATTATACAATCATAAAAACAACAACAACAACAACAACAACATGTTGGGAGATGCCTATAAAAGCACGAGAGTTTATATATCCAGTCAAATTGTTTTTCTTCTAGTGTATGAGGGCTGTCCAGAAAAAACCCTGCTATGGTCAATATAACGGAACTGGTTACATGGCTGGATACTTTCCCAACAGCTCTCCTATGTGTATTTTAAAAAATCTAAAAATATTTTTAAATATTTCAATATATTTTCAAATTTTCTCAAATATAGTTACAAAATAGTTTCAAATATATTAATTTTATAGTAAAAAAAAAAAGATTCATTTTTTCCTAAAGTGTTTGTATTTTATTTTACCAAGTAGGTGTTTAGCTCTTCTGTGAACTCCTTCTTATCTTGGTTGTCAAGGAAGGAGGTCCTCTGTATCTTGGACGGTGGGCAAAAATAACCTTGTTTGTCACCTCTGAGAACCTCTGCTGCCTACAAATCTAAGAGAACCTTTAACCATATGAGCAGCCACTAAAAATGATAGTTAATGCATAAACCTCTTTATCCATTTACAGTTTTCATTTGGCTTGTGAGGGTTATGTTCTTCCCTCCTCATCACCTTGACTAAGCAGGGACCTATCTTATATTAGCTATGAGCCTACAATTACTTGGTGCTGATTGTTTCCTCTTTCTCCTTGGAGAGAATTGGGTCCCTAATTACGTCCCTAGAGGAAACTGTTTCCAGAGTGCATATCCATTGCTCCGTTTTGGTCACTAAAATTGTGCGACCAATTTTCCAGAGTATGAAGTCAGGGCATTATACGTGTAGACCCACGGCCTCTGTCTGTGCAGCCCCATTTCTGAAGACACACAACCAGACTTCTTAATTCTTCCAACAATATTAAAGCAGCCACAAAAAGGGAGAGAAAGAGAGCCCAAAGTAAAAACCACAGCCCGTTTTCCAACCTCCCACTTCCACCCCGGCTGCATTCAAGTGGTGTGCATTAGGAAGCCCCTGCAAAATTGAAATTATGATGCCAGGAACGGGCCTGGAAAGTATGTGCTCGTAACCAAAAGGCCATGTCAGGTCTTCCCCATTTCTTTTGTGGAAGCCAAGTCTCCTAAAACAACAACACATATTCCCAGGAGTGACAGGACATGCTTTCGCTATCAGTGTCACTTTGGATAGAATGTACACAAGTCGTGGGAATATCCAGAAAACTGAACTGACCACAGGGATGATGATAGCTCTCAGCTAGACTTCAGCTCATACCAACATTAGGATGTAGTTGGGAGGCTGTAGGTGTTAATTAATTCTGTTAGGCAGCCAACGTGCCCCCAGCAATGGTTCCTAAGTTACTCACATAGTCAGGGTCTATTGATAGAGGCCCTCAAAGCATTCCATACTCGTCCACAGCATAATGCACATCTGCGGTCACTTGTTCAGTGTCTCTCTTTCCCACATCACTGTAAGTCCTTTCTTTCAGGGACTATGCCTTTTTTGTTCACTGTTGAATCCCTTGGGACTGATTCTGTGCCTTAAGCAAAGAAGACAGTGAAAATCTATATGTTGAGTGAACAAAAGAGAAATGTTTGAGGAAACCTGGAGAAAATAAGACCTCACTGAAATGGGATAAGAACCAGTGCTGATAAGATGGTGTGCCTAGTACAAAGTACAATTGGTCTGCTAGTGGGTATTACCCACTACTAACCTGAAATTATTATTATCTCTGTTGTTATTGATTAGGAATCTACAATTAGGACTTTTCATTCCTTCTGCCATTTAGTTCATATGAGAACTATGCAAGGCAGTGATTATGTTCTCATTTTGTGGATGAAAGACTGAACTATATTTATGTTATTCACAATCAAGCTACAGAGTACACAGTACGCTCTTGCCAATGGCTTATTTAAAAATAAATGAAATGGAATAGCTGGTATTTAATCAGTTCTTTGAATCCCAAGGCCTATGTACTTTTCATTTACTATATTCCACTCCTTCCCAGAAAGGAAAAGTAGACAAACTATATGCCCTCTTTATATTGAGCTAGCTCCTGCTAAGCAGGCTTCTACAAGGCTGCTTTGGGAATGGTGCTCAGACCCCCTGTGTCTTGAGGAAATGAGGGGCTCAGAAAGACAGAATAAAGCTCCTGTGGGTGAGCTTACTGGGTGTAAGCTTTAGGGATTACTTTTCCTTTTTCCGAGAGCAAAGCACATCAAGAAGCCCTGCTAAGGATTTCAGCAGTTTTTTATTTTAATGTCACATATAAGAGAAATCATACAATATTGGTCTTTCCCTGCCTGACTTATTTACCCTAGCATAATGCCCTTGAGGTCCATTCATGCTGTTGCAAATTTGGGCAAGATTTTATTCTTTTTTATGGCTGAGTAATATTCCATTGTGTCTCTATATATCACACTTTCTTTATCCATTCATCCATTGAGAGACACTTATGTTGTTTCCAAATTTGTCACCTACTGTGTTTGTGCATCGGTGGACTTGCCCTCAGAGGACTTGGGAAATGTAAAATCCCAGGCAGGCTTCTGATGTTGGCACACCGAAACCTGGTTCTTGGGCTCTGGAAGCTTGTTTGGAGAAAGCTGACCTTGAAGGGGTGGGCAGTTTAGGGCAGAAATGCAGACTTATTGGTTGGACCAAAGTGACTTTATGCTAGGGTAA
>PVKE010031232.1:0-19146 GCA_004027555.1 Craseonycteris thonglongyai
GACACACTTTTAAGATAAAAAGTAGATCTTATATACAGAAAAGGTGGCCACCCCTGCTCTAGATAATACTTTTTTATAGATAAGAAAACAGTTTCTGGTGGCGTAGGTGATGGTACATGCTAGTAACATAGCAGCTGGGATTTTTGAAGCCCGGATATGTGTGATTCCAATGAGCACTCACTCTTTTATTCCTCATGCTGACTCCAGGGGTGTTGCCAATGAATTTCAAAAGGACAAGCAGAATGCTAACATAAATAACAATAACAACAACAACAACAAGAATAGCAACAAGAACCCAGGTCCCCAGAGTAAAGCCAACTTTGTTTCATTTTTTCAATTAGGTCTTAGCATTCTGAATTCCTAAAAGAAGGTCTGAGATGTCATCACAGCCTCTAATGCTGCTTGAGAGCATGACCCTTAAAATCTTTATCATCTCTCAGGAGACAAGCAATCTCCAAACAGAGCCCATGTGAATGTTTAGAGGCTTTGAGTCTCAGAGTTCGATACACTCAATCTTTAAATTTTTATAGAGGATTTCTACTCTTCACTTCTAGGGGAAAATAAAATAAAAAAAACCCCATTAAATGGAAGATAACCTTCTTCAGAAAATAGAATACTTAATGCCCACTGTTAGCTCCATTTATCTTTAATTATCTCCTTTAAAAGTGAGAGGTGCTATCAATGTTACAGGGTTAGGAGGCAAATACAAAAATGGTTATTCAAAATTAAGGTTCTTAGTGAGCATACAATATTCTGTTATCCTCCACTTCAACTGTATATGTGGTAGAGTGATTTAGGTAGTAATAGGGCCTTATTTTGCTTGAGATAAAGTATTGGCTTGATAAAGTATTACCCTCCATCATTTCAGTGAATACAAGACATTTATTTAATGTCTGAGTGGATGCAGAGGCCTATGAAGAAAACAATGTAATGCCAGCTTTGGATTCCTGGTGACTTGGGTAGGAAGTGTTTTTTTCTGTTCACTTATTCCAAATAATGGCTATTCTTTCACCAAAAACATTCTGCTGTGACATCTGTTTTCAAGATGCTTCTGTTTATTCCAAAGTCTTGTATATACTCTGCAGACTTCAGTTTGACCTGGTGTGACACTATCTGCCCACTTAAAGTTATTGCTATACAATTAAATGTTGGGTTCACTTTCTTTCAGCCTCATGTGATTTGTTTAAATCTTCCTTCATCATTCATTTGTTTTCTATGAGTCTCTTCTCTTTGCCTTAGAAGTAAATAAATTTATTATTTTAAAATTAGTGTTCGATGGTATAAACTTCCTGCCCTTGCTCTTATAAGGCTATTCCATATCTCTGAAAATATTTTCTGGACTAAGTTAGGATTGTTTTTACTGGAGCAACATCTGATAGTTTAATATTTTCCCTTTCTTGTTTTACTTGTAGACATTTTTAAAATGTGTTCAAGGGATGCTGAGATGGCTCAGCAAGTTCCGTGCTCATTTGTAGCCCCAGGGTCCAAGGATCGAATCTCAGCCCTGGCCCTGGCCCATGTGGACCCATATGCTGAACTGGGCTACGGACCCAGTTTGGTTTTTGCCAGGTTGAGCTTTCCGTGTAGGAGGCCCTCAGTTTGGCCCCCAGCTCTCGGGGGTGAAGGGGGGGGGCATGCCTTCTGCAATTTTATTTATAGTTACAAAAACTTGTAATTGAAAGTCATTTTGTACTTTCAGAAAATTTGAAAATATAATAATACAAGGAACTCCTGAATGTCATGTACTCATTTACATTCATTACTTCACTTTTCAAAAGATTTTTATTAAAATTAGCTAACATGCAATATAATGCTAGGTATACACCATAGTTACATGTATAACATTCATATTACTAAAGAAGTGATCACCATGGTAAGTCCAGCAACCAGCTGACACTGGACCACACTGTCACAATATTATTGACTATATTTCCTATGCTGTACATTACATCCTCATGACTTATTTGTTTTATCCTGGGAATTTCGAACATCTTATTATCCCTTACCTCTCCCCTCCTTTTTAAATTTTTCAGTTACAGTTGACATACCATATTATTTTATATTAATTTTAGGTGTACTGCATAGTGGTTAGACATTTATATAATTTAAGAAATGAATTCACTGACTAGTTTAGTACCCACTCGGCACTATACATAGTTATTACATTATTGATTATATTTCCTGTGCTTTACTTTACGTCCCCATGACTAGTTTGTAACTACCAATTTATACTTCTTAATCCCTGCACCTTTTTACCCCACCTTCTAGCCCCTGTCACATCTATCATCACAATGATTCTAGTACTCATGTGACATCATACAGTTATTACAATACTATTGACTATAATCTTTATGCTATATCCTGCATCTGTATGACTACTGTGTAACAACCAGTTTGTACTTCTTAATCCCTTCTGCTTTTTCACCTATCCCTAACTCCCCTCCCATCTCATAACCATCAAAATGTTCTTTGTTTGTTTGCTTATTTGTTTTGTTCTCTAGATTCCACATATAAGTGAAATCTCATTGCATCTGTCTTTCTCTGTCTGACATGCTCCACTCAGCACAATACCCTCTAGGTCCATCCATGCCACTGTAGGTGGCAAGAACCCACTCACTTCCATGGCCAAGAAATATCTTATTGTATGTCTGTACCACCTCTTTATCCATTCATCCACTGATGGACATTCAGGCTGCCTCCTTGCCTTGGCTATTGTAAATAATGCTGCAATGAATGTACAGATGCACATGTCCCTTCGAATTGGCAATTAGGTTTCTTCAGATAAATAACCTGAAGTGGAATTATTGGGTCCTTCTTTGTTTATTATAGCCTTTGTTTTAAAGTCTGTTTTGTCTGGTATGAGTAGCGTTACCCAGCTTTTTATTTTTTTCCATTTCCATTTTTATGCGCTATCTTTTTTCATCCTTTTACTTACAGTCTGTGTGTGTCTTCTGATCTGAAGTGAATCTCTTATAGGCAGCATGTGTAAGGGTCTTATTTTCTTATCCATTCAGCTACCCTATCTTTTGATTTGAGCACTTAATTCATTTACATTTGAACTAATGGTTCATAGATATGCAGTCATTGCCATTTTTTGTAATTTTATTATTTACCGTATTTTCCGGCGTATAAGACGACCCCCTAATTTTACAGTTAAAACAGGTTTAGGCCTATATTCGCTGTATAAGACTACCCCCCACTTCGGAGGCTGTAGTCTTATACAGCGAATATAGGCCTAAACCTATGTTTTAACTGTAAAATTAGGGGGTCGTCTTATACGCCGGAAAATACGGTATATTTATTTAGAGTCTCTCTCTCCTCTTTTTTTTTTTCACCTTAAAGAAATCACTTTAACATTCTTGGTTTGGTCCTGATGAACTCCTTTAGTTTTTTCTTGTCTGGGAAGATCTCTATCAGTCCTTCAGTTCTAAATGATAACTTCGTTGAGTAGAGTAATATTTGTTGTAGGCCCTTTTCATCCTTTGAATAGTTCATGCTAATTGATTCTGGGCTACAAAGCTTCTGTTGAGAAAGCAGCTGACAGTCTTATGGGTGCTCCCTTGTAAGTAATTAACTGCTTTTTTCTTGCTGCTTTTAACATCCTTTCTTTGTCTTTAACCTTTGTCATTTTAATTATGATGAAACTCGGTCTGGACCTGCTTGGTTGGGTTCATCTTGTTTGGGACTCTGTGCTTCCTGTGTTTGTATGTCAAGTTCCTTTGTCCAGTTAGGAAAACTTTCTGTCATTATTTTTTCAAATAGATTTTCACTCTCTTGCTCTCTTTCTGCCTTTGGGTACCCCTGGTGAAAATGTTGGTATGCTTCATATTGTCCCAGAGGCCCCTTAAATCATCCTAATATTTTTTATTCTTTTTTATTTTTGATGTTCTAATTGGGTGTTTTCTGCTACCTTATCTTCTAAATCTCTGATTTGATCTTGTACTTCATCTAATACACTGTTGATTCCCTCCAATGTATTCTTTATTTCAGTTATTGTATTCTTTATTTATAACTGGTTCTTTATGTTTTCTATCTCTGTGTCTATGTTTCCTATCTCTTTGTTGAAGTTTTCCCTGAGTTCATTGAGCATCCTTATAAGCAGTGTTTTGAACTCTGCATCTGGTAGATTTGCTTGTCTTCATTTTGTTTAATTCTTTTTCTGAATCTCTGTTCTGTTCTTTCATTTGGGACATGTTTCCTTGCCTCCCCATTTAGGCTTCCTCCCTGTGTTTATTTCTATGTATTAGGTAGGGCTACTATGCCTCCTGTCATAGTAGAGTGGCCTTATATAGTAGGTGTCTTGTGGCTCCCAGTGGCACAGTCTCTCAGGTCGCCTGAGCTGGATGCTCCAGATGTATCCCTTATGTGGGTTGTATGTACCCTCCTGTTGCAGTTGAGTCTTAGTTACTATTTGCACATCAATGGGAGGGATGCATCATGAGGCCGATTCATTGGAGAAACAGCCATGACTACAGTGGAGGAGCTATTGTGTAGGGGCTGACCCTATAGAACAAGATTCACGTTAGTAGGGCTTTGGTGCCTTCCCAGTCTGCCCTTTGGGTTTATTGTCTTTGGAGGAACCAAGGGAAGATTCATGTGGTCCAAAAGTGGCCACCAGCGTGCCAGCCCCAGTGCCTTTTAGGAGGGGCCCTGCCATAGGCCAAGTTCAGCTAAAGTTTGTTCCTGCCTGAGGCCATTTTCAATGGGCCACGAAGCAATCCACAGATGTCTGTCATCTGCCCTGGGCATGGTGCCTCAAGAGGCCAAGCTGCAAACCGAGACCAGCTATCAGTAGTGCCAGGCTTAAAACTGCTCAGCCAGAGGTACAAGGCACATGAAGCCAGGGGCTGCTTTTTTTAGTTTTGTGAACCTTTGAGAGATTTTAAGACTCTTCAGTATGTGCCATGACAGGCTGTTTGCTCTGAAAATCCGCTGGAAGCAGCTTGGGTCGGCCCCCAAGTAGGGTGGGGCAGGGTCTTTTTTTTTTTTTTAATTAAAAAAAATGTTCTTTTATTGTTTTTGATGAGGGAAAGAGAGAAAGAGATACAGAGACAGAGAGAAGGTGGAGGGCCCAGAACAGTCTCCATAGTTGCACATCATTGGTTTTTCCACATAGTTTCATTCCACAGGCAGGCACAGGTCTGCACAGGGCAGGAACTGGGCAGGAACAGGGCAGGAACTGGGTCTCACCCCAGTGAGAACCGAATTGGGGGAACTTCCCAGTTCAGCATATGGGTCCTCATGGGCCGGGGCCAGGATTCGATCCTCGGTCCCCTGGGGCTGCAAAGTGAGTGCTTAACCCACTGAGCCATCCCGGCTTCCCCAGGCAGGGTCTTAGGGGAATCACCAGGTCAGAGGGGACAATGTGAACCATGTTGGTGGAAACTCAGATATGGTGGCTACCTGTATCTGCATGCTAGGTGTGGGGATGACTCAACAAAGGAACAATGCCTTCTGCCAGAACTTCTGTTTGGGAGGAAGCTGTCTCTTTAGTCCTTGTCCTGAAGCAGACAATTCAGTTTCTCCCCATATGTCTCTGGTGCCTTTCTAGCTGCTGCCTCAGCTCTGGAGCTCAGAGTGAGTAAGTGTGTCAATGAGTAAGTCTGTGCTCAGGCCCTTTAAGAGGAGCATCTAGGACTCCAGCAGCTTCCTGTCTCACTCAGCCACAATCTCCACTGGTTTTCACAGCTGGAAGTTGGGGGGATTTCTTTCCCTGGCACTGGAATCCTGGGCTGGGAATCTAGTAGAGGGCTGGGACCCCTTAATTCTCTCTGGAGGGTTGAAGGGAGGATCTCTGCAGCTGAGATGAGTCTCTTCATATTTAATGGTCACACATGGGTGCTGAACTAATCCATTTCTCATCTCAGTCCCTCCCACTAGTCTCAAGAGGTCCTTAGTGTTAGAACTTCAGTTCATCTAGACTTCAGGTGATTCTCAGTGTTCTGTAGTTTAGTTGTAATTTTTTAAAAAGAGTTATTTTATTGACTTTTAAGAGAAGATAAGAGAAAGAGAGAGAGACAAAGAGAGAGACAGAGACAGAGAAAAGGGGGAAGGGCCCAGAGCAGTCTTCATAGTTGCACATCATTAGTTGTGACATAGTTTCATTCCACACAGGTGGATGTGGGGCTGCACAGGGCAGGAACCAAACTGGGGGCCTCCTGCATGGGTGGGGAGAACCTTCTCAGAAGGCTCAGTGGTTACCAGTTACTCCACAGTTCAGTATATGGGTTTGCATGGGCCATGGCTGAGATTTTATCCCCTGGCCCCGTGGTTGCAAGGCAAGCACGCAACTTGTTGAGCTATACCAGCATTTCCTAGTTATAATTTTTATGTGTTCATGAGAGGAAATAAGCACAGTGTTTACCTACTGTGCCATCTTGATTGAAATAGATTCATTGATTCTTATTTTTCTCTTAATTCTTACTTTTCTCTCTCTCCCTCTCTCCCATCTCTCTGTCTCTCTCATATGTTTGTTTATTGGGGGTGCGTAGGTTCCATACTCACAAACAATGCTCCTATACCAGGTGAAAGTCTTATAATTCAACTCAATTCTGACACTATTTTCCCAAAGGTAGTATCAGATCCCTCAGGTTAAGGGCCTAATCTCATAGGAAATTCTCCCTAATTCAGATTCCAATTGCAAATCCAGCTTGTCACCTTTTGTTCTGATCAACAGCTATAAGATTAGAGGTTCCAATGACCTCCTCCTTGGGTTCAATTTGCTAGAGAGACTCACAACTCAGAAAAATATTTTACTTACTAGATTACCAGTTTCCTATAAAAGACTATAACTCAGAAACATATACACAGGGCAATATATGGGGAAAGGGCATGGAGCTTTCATGCTCTCTGAGTGTGTCACTATCATCAACTGTCTTGTGTTCATCAACCTGAAAGTTCAGCTAATCCCAAGCTGTTTGGGTCTTTATGGAGAATTTACTACATTGATTTGATTGATTAAATAATTGGCTCCTCTTCCTTCCCAGGAGTTTTGGGGGGTTGGAGTGACTGAAAGTTCCCACCTCTAATCAAGTGGTTGGCTTCCTGGCAACTAGTCCCCATGTCCTTGGTGCTTTCTTTGTTACCCCTTTATCATAATAAAAGATACCTCACTACTCTCATCACTTAGGAAATTCTAAGGATTTAGGAGCTCTGTGCCAGAAATGGGAATAAAGACTAATAGATACTTCTTATTAAAATCAAAATATTATACTTAGTGTATATCTTAATCATCATTTATCTTTACTTTCTGTATTTTCCTGAGAATGGAAAATAAGTTTGTTTAAGTGAAATAACTTGCTGTTATACTTTCTCCAATTTAGTCACAACTTCATTTTTGTTCTTCACATTTTTATTGACTACGTGTTATCATTACTCATTCTTAATCCACTTAAACATGCATGAAAAAAATGGCTTTCTAGACTTAGTGCATGCCAATAAACAGACTATGTAGTTACATTTTGTTCCACTCTGTATTGGTCAAATCTGTACAATAGATTTATTTGTATAGTTTTATCTATTCTTAGTTTCCAGAAGGCTTCCATCAAGTGAGGTTCTTTAAGTCTTAATTTGGATTATTTCATTCCATAGTTGGGACTTATGACATTGATGCAATAATGGACTTGTAATATTATAATTCTTAGTGTCTAGGGTATTACAACTCTCCTGATTCTGTTCCCATGAAAGCACTATATCTTGGGAGATGACGCTTCTCAGATTGAAATACCTTAATTGTTTTTCTGAGCATTGATGTTTACAAATCTATAAAGAAAGGGATTAATGATGGGCAAACTCTACTCTGGCTGAAGTAATGGCCATGTGTTTTAGGGACAGAGTTTAATATTTTGGTGGGTACCTTTCTAAGAATATGATGAAAATTTTTTTCTAATCTGTTTTCGGATGCACTGGTTTTGTTTGTTTCTATTTGTGATGACATAGTAGGGATACTGCTCTCATTGACTTTTCAATACAGCTTCATAAAATTTGAATTAAGTGCAATAAATCCCCAAATCTTAGATCCTTGATTCTCAAGTCTACTTCACAGCATGAGAACAAAAATAGTGTTATCATTTCTGGGTTGAAGCATTCATGGCTCATTTTATTGATTGTAATTATTGACCAGGCAATGATTATTAATTTAATACTTACATTCAAGGTACCACTTATTTGTTCTGTCTCTAATCTAAAATTCATTTAAATCATGTAAGGTATGTCACATTTAGTAGACATTCATATGTGATAGATGTTATGCATTTGTTGTCTCATGTATTCAATTTGAAGTACTAAGAAGAGTTGAATATGAATTTCAACTTCCTATCTTAAACAGAAGGTTAGGTTCGAATCCTGGGTCCAATCTCGGTGGTTTTGAGACCATTGACAGATTTTTAACTTTCCTAAATTCAGTATGCTAGCTCTGAATCAGGAGTACTACCTTTTTCCGAAGTAGCTATGAGGATTCAAATGACATTGAAATATGAATTCTATGGCATTGTATGTGTCTCACAGTGGGTGCACCATGTTTGAGAATTGTTGTTTTTATATATTATATATTTTTTGTTTCTAGGGGGAAAGAAACCCCACTGTTTATGGAGCAGAGCTAGATGGCACTGTTTATTGATGGCATATACTCCAATGTTAATAAGGTCTAAAAAGCATGCAAACCTAACCCATGAAGGGGAATCATAAACAGTTAACAAGCCCTCAGATTTTGTAGTAAGTCACTTTTGCAGTTTACTATATGGATCTAAATGAAAGATATATTAATACATTCCAGGCCTAGGTTATGCATACTAATAAGTAACAGACTATTCTGGCTGTATTTATCCTGTTTATTCTCATGATAGCAGGGCTACTTGGCTTTGAACTGTTCCAGTCTGTAGGGTTAATTCCAATGGTATATGCCAATAACTGTAGGTTGTACCATAAAGCTACGTTTTATAGCTGCTGTAGTTCCAACTTGGGTTCCAGGCTCACTTGGTGCGCTGGGTCATATAAACCCGGCTTTTATCTTTAGAACTGTGCCTCTATGCTTCTCTTGGTAATGCTAGTAAATCTGATTTCCAAAAGGAAGTCAGTGCTAATGATGTGTGCTGGCATTTGTTTGATCTGTTCTTATATTCTTTGGCTTTGATGTTTCTGCATGCACATGACTACTACATTGGTAACTACCTGGCTTTCTGTGAGATTTCCTGATGCTCACTGCACTCCACAGTCTCTGGTGAACATATGTCTATGTCTTCCTGCCAGAGTGGGCTTCCTGTCAGCTTCTGTAGTGAGATTATTTCCTTTTCATCCAGTAGGTGGGGCCAGTACTGGTGCTAGCTTTTCTCAGACTGCCTCAGGCTGTGATACGTAGCTGTTGCATTGGAATATGACAAATAATACCAAGGTATCACTAATTCATTTTTAGTCTTTAGACAATGGAACATTTTTCTAATATTATTGTAATTATATTGGGGCTAAACTATTTATTCACATTCAATTGGTTTAATTGAGAGAAATACAATGCTTATTTTTCTTAAATACCATTCTATATGAATTTATTTTTCTTAAGGGGAATAAAAAAAGCATTTTATTTTTTGTTCATATTTACAATGGAAACACATATTAAATTCTATAATAGAAATAAATAAAAACTAAGTTTAATGGCTTGTCAGCTTGAACAATGACATGGTAAATGTAAAATTAAATTTTAATGCATTTTTGAAATATAAGGAAAGGATAACCATAAAAAAGTTATATTATGAGCCCAGAAAGCATTCACCATTTTTATAAGAATATTAATAATTTACCATTAAGAAAAGGTGAAATGAAAAATTATTGCAAATACTTTGAAGCAAATATTAAAAAATAAATTAATGATGTGTAAGTAGTCTTATAATTTTTTTTTAATATCAATGGGCCCAATATACTTCTTATTTATTTATTTATTTATTTATTTGTTTTTGACAGAGAGAGAGAGAGAGAGAGAGAGAGATACAGAGACAGAGAGAGAACTGAACTGGGGGAGCTCCCAGCTCAGCACATGGATCTGCACAGGCCGGGGCTGGGATTCGATACTTGGTCCCCGGCGCTGCAAAGTGAGCGCTTAACCCACTGAGCCATCCCGGCTTCCCCTAGTCTTATAATTGTATTTGAAAATACATATGAAAATATCTCATATAAAAATATGAGATATTTTTAAAGGATATTTTTTAAAAGATTAAATAATTTGGTAAAAGTAACTAATTTGGCATTCATTTTAAAAGCCTACTTATCTACACATTCCTTATTTCTTCTCTCCAGTCTTCACTGCAATAAGAATGGAATGTGGCCATTGATGTGTTTATTTTCCTAGACAGAACATGTGGCACAGCAAGGACACTCAAGTACATTATAAACAAATAAATACAGTGTCCGTTTTTGTTATGTGGAATACGTCCATGCCATTTGTGTATGAACACTCGGATCCCTGCTTTTGCCAGTTCTGGAGATGGGGGAAATGCCTTGCTGAACAGGTGTTTACAAACCTTGACCATGTAAATGCGTTTAGACAGTTACCACATAAACCCAATAATCACTTTTCAAGAGGAATTCTAAATTATGTGCCTTCAGGGTGAAATTAATTTTGTTCCTGGAATTTGGAGTCTCTGTTTTCTATAGTACCAGATGGAGACCATATTTCAAGCGTAAACTCTTCAAAAAACTCTAAAGTTGCTATATTCTTTTCTTTAATTTGCATAGGCAGATATATTAACTAGGTTTTTCCAGTTTTAATTTTTAAGGAGACTGAATGGTTTGCTATGGTTATAAAGCTATTAATATGTCTTCTTTTTAAAAAGGTGTATTAAGCTTTCTTGGATTCCTCAAACCCTTATATTTTTCATGCACAAAATATAAACTATCTGTGACAGTCACTTTCAGACAGGTTGGACTAGCTAGTATTGTTAGGTAGGAAGCTAGGTATGAGCCACAGGAGGGGCAGGTGCTAATAGGATCAATGTTTCACAACCACCTATGTCCACGCCCCAGACACTGCCCAAGGCCAGACTCCAGAAGGAGAAAAGAGTCTAATTTTTTTTTTTTTTAATAATGGCTTAAAATTGTTCACAAAACAACACAACTATCATCATGGAAAATAGATTAGGGGTTTCTAGAAATTAGAGGTTAGAATGTGTGTGTTAGTCATGATTCTACAGAGAAACAGAACCAGTAGGAGGTAGATATGTCATTAAGGAATGAGCTTGCACGTTAGTGGAGGCTGTTAAGTTCCAGGATCTGCAGGGCAAGTTGTCAAGTTGGCTGCTCAGGAACACTGGTGGTCTAGTTCCAGCCTGCACCATGGAGCAGTCTCAAGACCCCGGCAGAGCTGGTGTTTCAGTTTCATTCTGAGGCCAGGAAAAAGCTGATGTCCTAGTTCGAAGGCTTTAGGCGGGAGAAAATTCCCTCTTACTTAAAGGAACGTCAGCCTTTCTGTCCCATTCAGGCCTTTAACTGTTAGAATGAGGCCCTCCTACATTGCGGGGGTGGGCTGGGGGATTGAGTAAAGTCTTACTCAATCCATTAGTTTAAACTTCAGTCTCCTCCAGAAACACCTAGACACATTTTGATTATCTGGGCATATCATGACCTAGTCAAGTTTACACGTAAAATTAACCGTCACAGATGCACCTATGAATTGAGAGCACAAAGGATTTAGGGGGAATTTGGAACTTTACTGTATTCTGATTATGGTGGTGGTTTACCCAAATACATGCATGTATTAAAAGAACTATACACAAACATTCAAAAAGAGTCAGTTCTACTACATGATAATTAAAAAAATTAAAAGTAAAAATGTGTTGACTAAAGATAATATACTACGGAGTTCGCACATATACAGAACTAGAACATCACAATAAGAGCAAAATCTGAAAGAGGATAAATTGAAGTGTATGTATTCTTATTACATTATACATGAAGCAGCATAATATTTAAATATATTATGTGATAATTTATGGATGCTGCTGTAAACTCCAGAGCAACCAGCAAAAATAAAAAATAAACAAAGAAGTATACTAATATATCAAAAGAATAGATTAAAATACTCAATTCAGCCAAGTGAATGCAGGAATCGAGGGTGGAGGAAAAAGGAACAAAAACAGATGGGGTGATTTTTAAGTAGTAATATATTGTAGTAATATGTACAACCATATTAATAATTAAATTCAATGTAAATAAACTAAATGCTCCAATAAAGAAGCAGGAATTATCAGAATAAATTTTAAGAAGAAAATTCAACTGCATGTTGTCTACAAAAAAAAATGTACCATTAAGTATAAGAACATAAATAGGTTAAAAGCAAGAGGATGTAAAATTCTCCAATCTCCAAATACAAATCACAACAAAGTTTAATTGGTAAACAAAGTATATATACTCCAGGACAAAAATATTGTCAAGGATAAAGATAATCTATAAAAATGAACAATTCATTAAAAAACATATTAATCCTTAATAAGTAATTACCTATAACAGAGCTTCTAAGTGTATATAACAAGTACTGGAGTACTGAAAAGAAAAATAGATGGAGCCACAAATGTATGTGTAGATTTAAACAATCCTCCTTAATAACTGAGATTCTGAGTCAACAGAAAAATCTGGGTATAGAAAATTTAAACAACATTACCAATATGCCATAACTGATATTTATAGACAGTAAAAAAAAGGGAGAAAACACATTTTTTTTCAAGTGGCACAGAACATTAAGAAAAGTAACCTCTATTCAGGGAAATTTTAAAAAATCAATAAATTTACAAGAACTTAAATTATACAGAGTATATACTCGATCCACAAAAATTAGAAATGGAAAACAGATTCTATCTGGAAAACCACAATATATACTGGAAATTATAAAATACTTTTTATATATAACCTATGGGTAGAAGAGGACAAGACTAATTAGAAAATATTTTGAATTGAATGGAATTAAATCATGACACAATGAAATAATTGGGGTGAAATTCAATCAGTGCTTTAAACATTAAAAAAATTTTTAATTAGTTATTACTAATATATAATATTAGTATCAGGTGTTCATTTATATAACTTATGAAGTGATCACCCTGATAAATGTAGTATTCATCTGAAACTGTACATAGTTATTAAAATACTATTGACCATACATATTCTCCTGATATACTCTACATCTCAATGACTATTGTGTAACTACCAATTTGCCCTTCCTCCCTTTACCTATCCCCATTTGTTAATCATCAAAATGCTCTCTGTATCTATGAGCTTGTTTCAATTTTATTTGTTCATTTATCTTGTTCTCTAGCTTTCACATACAGGTGAAATCAAATTTCACATCATTTGTCATTCTCTGTCTGACTTTACTCAGTACAACATCCTTTGGGACCATTCATGTTTTTACAGACAATAAGATTTCATTCTTTTTCACAGGTGAATAATATTCCATTGTATATGTGTACCACCTCTTCTTTATCCATTCATCCATTGATGGACACTCAGTTGTCTTCACATCTTGGCTACTGGAAATAGAGCTACAATAAATATATGGATGCATATGTGCCCTTGAAGTAGCACTTCGGGTTTCTTCCGATAAATATCTAGATGTGGTATTCTGGGTTCTTCTTTGTCCTTTTTTACATAGCTTTTGTTTTAAAGTTATTTTGTCAGGTATAAGTATTGTTACCCCAGATTTTTCTGTTTGTTCCAATTTTCATGTACTCTTTTCTATCCCTTTGTTTTCAGTCTGTGTATGTGTTTCAATCTAAAATGAGATTCTCATAGGGCATCTGTAAGGGCCATGCTTTCTTACCTATTCAGTCACCCTGTTTCTTTTAATTGGAGCACTTAATCCATTTACATTGAAAATACGTGTTGGTAGATATGTATGAATTATTGCCATTTTATTCTATTGTTCATATATTTTATTTCTTCTGCTCCTCTTCCTTCTCCTCTTCCTCCCCTTCTTCTCCTCCTCGCCCCTCCTCCTCCTTCTTCTCCTCTTTCTCTTCCTCCTTCTCTTTCTTCTCTTCCTCCTTGTCCTTTTAACACCTATAATACACATTTGATGGTGATGAACTGCTTTAGTTTTATTTGTCCAGTTTTATTTGTTTATTTTTATTTATCATTCCTTAAGTTCTAAATGATAGCTTTACTGAGTAGACTAATCTTGGTCATTAGGTTTTTGCTTTTTATCACTTTGAATATTTTGTGCCAATCCCTTTTGGCCTCAAAGTTTCTCTGGAGAAATCATCTAACTGTCTTATGGCAGCTCTCTCGTAGATAACTAACTGATTTTTTTCTTTTGCTTTTAAGATGTTCTCTTCATCTTGAACCTTTGGCATTTTAATTATAATGTGCCTTCTTGTGAGCCTCTTTGGATTCATTTTGTTTGGGACTCTCTGCACTCCCTTGGCCTGTATATATATTTCCTTCACCAGGTTAGGGAAGTTTTCTATCATTATTTCTTTAAATAGGTTCTCACTTTTATGCTTTCTCTCTTCTCCTTCTGATACCCCTATGATGTGAATGTTCGTACGTTTGATGTTGTCCCAGAGGTCCTTTAGACCTCATTTGTTTGAATTCTTTGTTCTTTTTGCTATTCTGATTGGGTGTTTTCTGCTACCTTATAAATAATTGAGTCAATCCTCTGATTAATATAATCACTG
The DNA here is from genome assembly GCA_004027555.1 of Craseonycteris thonglongyai. Taxonomy (NCBI): domain Eukaryota; kingdom Metazoa; phylum Chordata; class Mammalia; order Chiroptera; family Craseonycteridae; genus Craseonycteris; species Craseonycteris thonglongyai. The sequence goes on from PVKE010031232.1 coordinate 14,655, forward strand.
TTGACCCTCTAATGTATTCTTTACTTCAATTATTCTGTTATTTTTTTGTGACTATTTAAAAGTGATTTTCTATTTCCATTTTTATGTCTCCTGTCCCTTTTTTGAAATTCTCCCGGAGATCATTGAGCATCCTTATAACCAGTTTTGAACTCTATATCTAGTTGATTATTTGTCTCTATTTTGCTTAGTTATTTTTCTGGAGTTTTGTTCTGTTCTTTCATTTGGAATGTATTTCTTTGTTTCTCTATTTTGGCTGCCTCCCTGTGTTTGCTTCTGTGTATTAAGTAGGGCTTTGATGTCTCCCAGTATTAATATAGTGGCCGTAAGTAGTAGGTGTCCTGTGGGGTCCAGTGGTGCTATCTTCCTCGTCATCCGAGCTCGGTGTTCTAGGTGTGTCTGTTGTATGCTTTGTGTGTGCTCTCCTATTGTATGTGTGCCTTGTTCACTGTTTGCACATCTGTGGGAGGGATTGACCCTCAGGCTAATTGGTTGCAGCTCCAGTCAGGGAGCTGTGGTTCTGGGGCTGACCTGACAGAGCAGTATTTGCTTTAGCAAAGCTCTGGTGCCTGCCCAGTCTGCCCTTTGGATTTGTCTTTTGTGTAGGTGGTTGGGTGAGGCTCTGGTATGCTCTGAAGCTGGTCACCAGGTGTGCTGGTTCTGGGGCCTCTTGGAATGGACTCTGTTGCAGGCCCAGGTCAGCTGCTGCCTGTGCCCTGCCTAGGGCTACTTGGTATGAGTGATCTGCAGATGGTTGTTACTTGTACTGGGCTTGGAGATGCCTGGGAGAGAATAAGCTGTAGCCTGAGTTCAACTGCTACTAGTACTGGGTTTGGGGCTGCTTAGAAAATGTATGGGGCATGCCAAGGTCAGGTTCTGCTTTCTTGGGGGTTGTAAACCTTTCAGAAGCTTTAAGAATGTCTTCAACATGAGCCAAGACAGGCTGTATGTATGGAAGAGACACTGGACGCATCTTGGGTGAGCTCACAATTCAGGTTTGGTGGGGACTCGAGGAGTCACCAGAGCTTGGTGAACAGGGTTAGCTAGGTTGATGGAGACTCAGCTGTGGCACCTGCCTAAGTCTGCACTAAACGAGGGAGCGCTCAACGAAGGAACAATGTCTTCTGCCAGCACTTCTGTCTGAGAGAAAGATAGCCCTCCATCGTTCTCCTTGAAGCTGGACAATTCAGTGGCCTTCTGTGTGTTCCTGGCACCTTTCACTCTGCTGACCTAGCACTGGAGCTCAGAGCAGTCAAGTGTGTGTGGGGGCCCTTTGAGAGGACTGCCTGCGACTCCAGCAACCCAATGTCTCACTTAGCTACACTGTCCACTGCTTTTCACAGCCAGAAGTTATGGGGACTTCTTTTCCTGGTACTAGAATCCTGGGGCATGGAGCTTGTGTAAGGCTGGGACCCCTCACATTTTAGATGGACTGCCACAGCTGAGACATCCCTCCTTATTTTTGAAGATTTATTTGTATTGTTTTTGACAGAAAGAGAGAGAGAGAGAGAGAGAGAGAGAGAGAGAAAGGGGAGGGCCCAGAACAGTCTCCATAGTTGTACATCATTGGTATTTCCACATAGTTTCATTTCACAGGTGGGCACGGGGCTGCACAGGGCAGGAACCCAGCCGGGGTCTCACCCTGGTGAGAACTGATCTGGGGGCACTCCCCAGTTCAGCATATGGGTCCGCACGGGCCAGGGCTGGGATTTGATCCTCAGTCTCCAGGGCTGCAAAGTGAGTGCTTAACCCACTGAACCATCTCAGTTTCCCCTCCCTCCTTATTTTTAACTGCCATACACAGGTATGGGATCAACTTGTTCCGTGCCTCTGATCCCTAATCAGTCTCTATGTGACTTCTTTCATATTTCCTCATTATAGGACTTCTGTTCAACTAGACCTCAGGTGATTCTCTGTGGTTGTTCCACAGTTTAGTTACAATTTTGATGTGGTCTTGAGAGGAGGCAAGCACAGTATTTACCTACCATGCCATCTTTCCCTTTTAAAAATAACTTCAAACAATGCTTTGAAGGATGTTTATAGCATGGATATATACAAGGTGAAATTTTGTTGAACTATATGCTTAAAATAAGTGGATTTTATTTTATGTAAAGCATTCTCAGTTAATTAGGAATTATAGCTATTAAATTATTGGGTAAAACACTCATTCCACCAACCTGAAAGCCCAAGAATATTTTCATGAATATAACACTTTTGTTGACTACATATAGGATTGTTCATTATGTACTAAAGAATAATAACAGCATTTGTTGGGTGCCTGCTGTTTTATAGACACTGTGCCAATTGTCAAGGATGCCAATATAATAGAGATTGATTTTGGTTGTCTTGATTCTGGTTGTCTTTCTGCTTGACACACTGCCTTGCAGGGCGAGAGCTGTGCTTGGCTATACAATGCCAGACGGAACAAAATTCCAAACTGTGTATTGCTTGAGAGTAAAGCCATTTACAAATAAAATTATGCACAGAGTGGTTAGGCAAGCACTTGCTATCACAACAATCAAAAAGTCTGTGAATACACATTCACCTATGCTTTTTGCAGTTTTAACTCATTCTAAGCTTCTTTGGGGTTCCTGAGAATAAACACGTACTTTCTCTTTGGTCATCCCATGTAGAAAATTTGGATTTTAGTGATTTTTTAAAATGATCTTTATCTTCAAGCTTAAAACTTGGAGCTCACAAGTCCTATGCCCCAGTAACTTGATTCTAAGTCTGGGTTTGTGTGAGATGACCAGGATAATCTACTTTGCTAGAAATACTATTGACAAAATGTGAGGGATTACCCTAAGGATGCCAAATATTTCTTTCCACTCTTAAACCATGATCAATTAAAAAAACAAAAGCCAGATGTGTAAGTTTATTTATGGTAAACATCAAAGACTAGTCAGAAAAATCCTGATGTGTTTCTCAAAGCTAATATTTTTAAAAGATTTATTTTATTGTGGGTTTTTTTAATTGTTTTTTGTTTGTTTGTTTTGTTTTGTTTTTGAAATAAGGTGAGAGAAAGGGAGAGGGCCCAGAGCAGTTTCCATAGTTGTAACATGGTTTCATTCCACACAGGTAGATGTAGGGCTGCACAGGGTGGGAACCAAACTGGGCGCCTCTCACATGGGAAGCGAGAACTTTCACCACCATCACGACAGTTACAAGTTGTGCCATAGTTCAGTATATGTGTTTTCATGGACAGGGACGTGGATTAGATCCCTGGACCTTGCGGTTGCAAGGCAAGTGTTCAATCTGCTGAGTTATCCCAGTATACCCTCTCAATACCGATATTGATTGACCTAAGTTTTCATATCTAGTTAATTTAATTGTAATTTTTACATTTAAATACTTATTTAGAGTAATGTTTCTTTTTGCAGTGAGAGATTTCTAAACATATTAATTAAATTTTCTCAGATATACAGTGACAAATAAAATGAATATAGATTAAAATGAGAGTTGGTAGGGAAGCCGGGATGGCTCAGTGGGTTAAGTGCTCACTTTGCAGCACCAGGGACCCAGGATCGTATCCCGGCCCCGGCCCGTGCAGACCCATGTGCTGAACTGGGGAGTGCCCCCAGTTCAGTTCTCGTTCTCTCTCTGTATCTCTCTCTCTCTCTCTCTCTCTCTCTCTCTCTCTGTCAAAAACAATAATAAAAAAAATTAAAAAATAATAAAATAAAATAAAATAAAATGAGAGTTGGAGATATATATGCAAATTTAGTGAGCTGATTTTTTTTATACAGATTTAAAAAATATAAAATGTTAACACCTAGATAAGAGAGATGAAAAACACTTATTTTAAAATTAACATTAGTGTTTTCAAACACTTATCTGTGGCTAAACTGTACTTCAGTAATAACTTGGTTTAGTAGAAAAAAGGTTGGAAAGGAAAAAACAAATGAAGATATTTTTAGGGGCCTCTGGGGCATCATGAAGTGTACCAACATTTGCAGGACATTGTAGGGGTACCAGAAGGAGAAGCGAGACCAAGAAAGTAAAAACCTGTTTGAAGAAATAATGACAGAAAACCTGGTGTAGGAAATATACGTACAAACCCAAGAAGCACAGATTTCCAAACAAGATGTACTCAAAGATGCTTATACCAAAACAACTCATATTAAAATGCCAAAGGTTACAGACAAAGAGAATATCATAAAAGCAGCAAGAAAAAAGTAATTACCTACAAGAGAGCTTTCATAAGACTATCAATTTATTTCTCAACAGAAGGTTTTCATGCCAGAAGGGATTGGCACAAAATGTTCAAAAACAAGAAGATACACCAAAATTATTCTATCTAGCAATTCTATCATTTAGAATCAAAGGGAAAATAAAGAGCTTCCCAGACAAGTAAAGGCTAAAAAAGTTCATCACCATCAAACCAGTATTAAAATACAAAGAATGTCAAAGGGACTTTTTTTTTTTAATGTATTGAGATTTTTTTTTAAATATTTATTTATTTATTTATTTATTTTGACAGAGAGAGAGAGAGAGA
>PVKE010031233.1:0-19156 GCA_004027555.1 Craseonycteris thonglongyai
TGAAAATCTTACTTAAGACTACTGTTTTTAATCTTTTTACATTCTTAGAGATTTTATATTCTAAAAAGAATCTCAAGTTGGGTATACTTAGAGAGAATAATAAATCTCTGAATTTTGTTTATAGTGTTTTTGGAGACTTCAGAAAGGATTTCTACGTGTTGTCTCACTGAGCTATGTGCCTGCTAGCAAGTATGCCCCACTGTGTTCTGCTTATATAATGAGCTGTCATTATCTTGGGTGATTTTGATCTACTTTTTCTTGTGTTTGTGCATTGTTTCATGATACAGTGTGTATCAACATTGTTTCATGTGTAACTCCCTGAGGAAAAAAATCAGAAACAAAGGTTAATAAAATTAGCTAATGTACCACTCAAAGGAAGGATGTTATGCAACCTAAGGAATCCTTTATTTCTTCAAGATGCACACTATTTGATACATTATAGTCTAGTTTCTTAAAGAAAACAAAGTTAGAGACAAGTTATATTAAGAATTATTCAAATGATTTAAAAATATACATGTATATTTTCATATATATCTATAATGAAGAAGATATTCTCTTCAAATGAACAAGGAATGTCAAGATTTTTGATCATTAGAAACAATTTAAATAGGGAAGATGACAACATCCTGATGGCATAACACATCCCTTTTTTTGTCTTTTCCTTAATGATTAAATTTCAGCATCTATTCATAAACAAAAGTGCCTCTGTGGGAGTTGTGGGATCCAGCACAACATACTAGGAGACCTAGAGAGACTCTTACTCATTTGTGCATCAGGTAATAGGCAGACAGATTCCAGTGTGGGCTGTGAAACCAGCAGCAACCTGGGAATGGGCTTCAGCCTCTGTCAGCTACAGCCTGGGAGCCCCTGAAAAACCCTGACTCGGACAGACAACCATGGATGAGAGCCTTTATAGAAGTTTAGGTTTCTGGAGAAGTCTCAGCACTCTGTTGGAGAGAAAAAAGAATACATATATGTATATATGAGTTTGAATACATTAAAGTAAGTAAAAGGAACTTTTACCCTGAGGCAGCACAGAGATCCAGAGGAGGCCGGTGACCTCTCTTGGGGAAAGAAAGATGAAGTAGTAATGAGTGCCATCTTTCCCAGTGTGTGAGATACTGCTAAAGAAATATATTCCTTTCCTGAAGCACCCAGATAACCAAAGTAGGACCTCCATGACTGTGGGGAGGGAGGAGATAGTGAAAGAGGCAGTAGAGACTATCAGAGGGTATTACAGGGATACAGTTTCTACTGACTACATTCTGGACTCCAGCAGAAGGTCTACTCATAAGCAGCTAGGGAAAACTCACCAAAGGATACTGACAACTGGCCCATAGTCATCCCCAATACTCTAAGTGCCAAATGCACACCTCCCCTACTCTATGGTCAGCTCTTTGTGTATAGTTCTGAGGGTGGCACCTAGTCTGATTTCAGGTAAACAGGGAATGTGCACAGAAAACAGGTCTGCATCTATGGAGAAGGAAGAAACCAAAATCTTGAGCTATAGCTCCACCTTCAGGAAAACAAAGGAGAGGCTTTCATCAGCCAGATTGATGCATTGTAAGACTGAGAGAAGACACGCAAGCTCAAGGTTTCTGCCATAAGGTGGAGCAAGAAGCACGGAGCAGGCACAACTATACAAGGCTGAAGAAAGTAACTCTTACGGGAAGGTAGCTAATAAAAATTGGAGGTGACACTACTTCAGATGTGAGAACAGCAATGCAAAACTCCAAGGAACATGAAGAATCAAGCAAAGAAAATATCACCGAAAGATTACACTAATCCTTCAGTAACCAATCCCAATGACATGGAAATCTGTAATTTACCTACTAAAGAAAATAGCTGTTTTGAGGAAACGCAAAGAACTACAAAAAAATAGAAAGGCAATTCATTGAAATCAGGAAAACAATACAAGAACAAAATCAGGGGGATGCCAGGATAGCTCAGAATGTTGAGCATTTGCCTTGCAACCATAAGGTCCGGAGATGGAGTCCTGGCCCCTGGCCCAGCCCTGACCCTTGCAGTGCAGCTGGTGGCCACCAGGATGATGGTGAAGTTTCTTGCCTCCCATGCGGGAGGCCCCTGTTTAGTTCCCACCTGTGTGGCCCCACATTCACCTGTGTGGAGTGGGACTGTGTCACAACTAGTGATGTGCAGCTGTGGGCACTGCTCTGGGCCCTCCCCCTTTCGCTCTCTCTTTCTTCCTCTCACCTCCTCTCACACAATAAAATAAATACTAAAAAAAAATAAAATAAAATGAGAAATTTATCTCTCTATAAAAAAATAGAAATTCTGGAGCTGAATAATTTAATGAATAAATTGAAGAACAGAAAGTGTCAATAGCAGAGCAGCCAGGCAGAGGAGAGAATGAATGAGTTATAAGGTAGGAACTTTGAGAAAACTCCATAAGAGGAAAACAACAACAGCAGCAACAAAATAATGAATAAAAAATAGTGAAGAAAGTCTACATGATCTGTGGAAAAGTTATAAAAACAAATAAGCAAGAAAATAAACAATAACAGTAACAACAACAACAACAACAACAAACCAATGTCAGCATCATTGGAATTCCAGGAGAAGAGCATGAGAAGGGGCAGAAAGTTTATGTAAAGAAATACTAGCTTAGAGCTTCCCAAACCTAGGGAGAGATTTGGACAACCAAGTTCATAAAGCTAAGAGATTATCCCATTATTTCAATCCCAAATGATTTTTCCCTAGACACATTATAATCAAACTGTCAAAATTTAAAGGCAAAGAGACAATCCTAAAAGCAGCAAGAGAATAAAAGTTTGTACATTACAAAGGAACCCACATTTGGCTGTCAGTGGATTTCTCAGCAGAAACCCTACAGGCCCCCAAAATGAAGTGATATATTCAAACTGACAAAAGAAAAACATTGTTCAATCAAGAATACTATATCCAAGAAAATAATTCCTCAGATGTAAAGGAGAAATATAGACTTTTCCAAACATACACACAAGCTGGAATAATTTAAACTTGTCTTATGAGGAATTCTGAAAGGAGGTCTTTAAGTTGATATGAAAAAAATACTAATTAATAACATGAAAACTTATGAAAGTATAAAACACATGCTAAAGGTAAACAAGTCTCACAGAAAACTCTAAATCTGTAACATGATGATGTGCTAACTAAAGATTAAAGAAAAAGCATATTAAAATTAACTATAGCTATTTTTTTTTCCAAATATACCAAGCTTCTTAACATTTTATTTAAAAATCTTGACCACATGATAAATTAAAAAAAATAATTTCTTATATTATAGTTGATGTACAATGTTAGTTTCAGGTATACTTCATAATGATTAGACATTTATATAATTTATGAGGTAATCACCCCAATAAATCTGATACCCATCAAATACTATGCGTGTCTTTTGATCTGAAGCAAGTCTCTTGTAGGCAGCATATGTAAAGATTTTGTTTTCTTATCCATTCAACCACTCTGTCTTTTGATTGAACCATTTACTCCATTTGCATTTAAAGAAAATTATTAATAGGTGTACTTATTGTCATTTTATTTTTCATATTGTTAATTATTTTGTTTTTTCATCTTAAAGAAGTTTCTGTAACTTTTCTTGTGATGCTGGTTTGGTGGTAATGAAGTCCTTTAGCATTTTCTTACCTGGGAAGCTCTTTATTTGTCCTTTAATTCTAAATGATAGCTTTGCTGGGTAGGTCTTGGTTGTAGCTTCTCGCTTTTCATCTCTTTGAATATTTCATAACAATTCCTTCTGGCTTGCAAAGTTTCTATTGAGAAATCAACTGACAGTATTATGGAAGCTCCCTTGTAGGTAACTGATTTTCTCTTGTTGGTTTTAAGATTCTCTCTTTGTCTCTATGCTTTGGCATTTTAATTATTTGTCTTGGTATGAAAACTCTCTGGGTTCATCTTGTTTGGGACTCTCTAAGCTTCCTAGGCTTGCATGTCAGTTTCCTTCAGAAGGTTAGAAAAGTTTTCCATCATTATTTTTTCAAATAGGTCTTTAATTTCTTATTTTCTCTCTTCCTTTTCTGATACCCATTTAATGGGAGCATTGTTCTGTTTGATGTTGTCCCAGAGGCCCTTCAACTATCCTTATTTTTGAGGATTTTTTTTCTTTATGCTATTTTCATTGGGTGTTTTCTGCTACCTTATCTTCTAAATCACTGATTTAATCCTCTGCTTCATCTATTCTGTTGATTACCTCTAATATAGTCTTTGTTATTGTATTCTTCATTTCTAACTGTCTTATTTATGTTTTCTATTTCCATTTTTAGGGTTCTTAAATCTTTGTTGAAGTTATTCTTGAGATTATTGAGCATTCTTATAACCAGTGGGGTTTTTTGTTTGTTTGTTTGTTTGTTTGTTTGTTTTTTAACTCTGCTTTGGTAAATTTCTTGTCTTTATTTTCTTTAGTTACTTTTCTGGAGATTTGTTCTGTTCTTTCATTTGGGACATGTTTCTATGTTTTTCCATTTTGGCCTCTTCACTGTGTTTATTTTTATGTATTAAGTAGAGCTATTATGTCTCTCAGCCTTAGTAAAGTGGCCTTTTGTAGTATGTGTCTTGTGGGGCCCAGTGGTATAGTCTCCCTGGTCAACTAAACCAGGTGCTACAGGTATGTCGCTAATGTGGGTCATGTGTGCTCCCCTGTCGTAGTTCAGCCTTGGTTGCTGTTCGCACTTCAGTGGGAAGGATGGGTTGTGAGGACTGCTGTGATTACAGTGGAGGAGCTATTGTGTAGAGGCCGACTCTATGGAGCAGGATTCACTTTAGCAGGCTCTGGTACCTACCCAGTCTTCCCTTTGGGTAAAGTGTCTTGTCCCTGAGTTCAGTTATTTTAGTGAGTTTTATCAAAAGCAAGAAGGCATTTTCTTTCTTTTTTCTTTCTTTCTTTTTTCTTTTTTGTCTCTCTTTATCTTTATCTAATCTACTTGTCAACAGTGTGTGAAGCAATTTTCTCATGAAAGTGGGTTGAAGAAACTCTACAGTCACATGCTTCTCAGGAAATCCTACCTTTTAAAACAGTTTCATGAGCATATATTGCTTTTCTCATGTATTTCTTGTTATCTTTTGTTTATACATCAAAAAAAACCCCATTAGAAATATTTCTTTCTTGCACTTCAAAAATTTAAGAGGAAAATATTGATTTACTCACATATTTTCCCCAAAACTTCATTAGTATTAGAGAACCTTGAGAATTTATCTCCAGAGCCTGTTAATTTCTCTACCAGAAAAGTTATCCAAATTTCAATCTCTCAGTAACAAAGTGTTAAGAATCATGATTTTCTTAAAGTTAAAAGCCACCTAGTATTTCTTTCTTGAGTGTTTCCCTCTTTAAAATATTAAGAAGTACCTTCTAATGCTACTTATCTTCACAATAATCTCTCTTCATGTTGTGCATATCAGCTTTTGCCTCACATATTATATTTTAAGCTCTGTTGATTGGTACATGCAGATTCAAGATCGGTCTGGTCTCTTGGTTGATCAACCTTTTAATTATTATGTAATGTCTTCTTTTATCACTGATAATATTATTTGCTGTGAAGTCTACTTTAACTGAAACTAATATAACCATTTCTGCTTTTCTGTAATTAATATTTACACGAGCTATTTTTTCCATCATTTTATTTTAAATCTGCCTATATTATTATATTTAAAGTCAGTTTCTTGTGACAACATGTATTTTGTGTTTTTATATCTACTCTTTCAGTCTCTGTCTTTCAATTGGTGCGTCGAGTCCATCCACTGAACTTTTCATTTCAGTTATTACATTTTTTTTTGGCTTTAAACTTTTCACTATGGTCTTTTTATATCTTTTATTAATTTTCTGAGACTTTCTGTTTTTTTTCCTGAGGCTTTCTTTTGTTTTTTTGTTTTTGTTTGTTTGTTTAATTTGCTTCAGAGGATGCTGGGATGGCTCAGAGGGTTGAGCACTGCTCTTGCAGCCCCAGGGCTTGAGAATCAAGTCTCAGCCCTGGCCCCAGTCTGTGGGGACACATATGCTGAACTGGGGTGAGCTTCCCATGTGAGAGGCCCTCAGTTTGGTTCCTGCTGGGGTGAGCTTCCCATGTGGGAGGCCCCCAGCTTACAGGGTTCCTAACCCAGTTTCTGCCCTGTGTGGCCTCATGCCCGCCTGTGTGGAATAAAATTATATTGAAAACTAATAACATAGAACTATGAAGACTGCTCTGGGCCCTTTCTCTTCTCTCTGTCTCTTTTTCTCTCTCTCTGTCAAAGATAAACCTTTTAAAAAAAAAATTGTTTCAGCATGCTTGTAATTGCTCATTGAATTATTTTATCATGGCTCCTTTAAAGTTTGTCAGATAATTCTAACGTCTTTGTCATCTTGATATTGACTGTTTTTTATTCAATTTTTTCTTCAATTTAAGATCTTTCTCTTTTTTCTTTTTGGTATGGTGAGGGATTTTGTAGTGAAATATGGACATTTTTATATTATGAGACACTGGAACTACCTTAAAACTTTTGTGAGAATTAGCTTTTTTTTTTTTGGATACCATTCACAGGGGGAAATGAAGGGATACTACCTTATTACTAGCATATGGAAGTAGAAGTTCAGGTTTCTTAGTGACCTCAATTGACACCCAAGAGAAAGAGCGTGCTCCTTTTCATTTCTGGACAAGAATGGGTGTTCTGGCTCATTAAGTGCTCTCCATTGACACCATGGTGGTCTTGTCATCACTGGATCATGTTGCAAGTCCCTTCTCTCCACTAGGCCTCCTTTGACAATAGCTCAGCAGAGAGGAAGTGTGAGGTCATGTTAGAATCCAGGTTTCCTATGTGGTCCTTAATGATGTGGTGAGAGAGGGGTGAGGAGGTGAGGGAAGTACTGAATGGCAGGGATATAGATCCTAGCTTCCTACTTGGTCTTCTCTATACCATCCAGTGGAAGTGGTGTAGTATCTTCTTCCAGCTTCACAAGGGTAGGCTCCCCATTTGGCCTCTCCTTGAGTATATGCAGGTGAAACCATTTTTTTTCTGTGGTGTTTGGTTGCATTCGAGTATTTATGGTCTAAAATTTTTCTGTCTTACTAGGCTTTTTCTTTTCTGGTACTTTGGTTAAAGATTTCTGTTGATGCCTTTTATTTGTCTTCACTTATTGGCATGTCTAGGTTGCAGGCTTCATCATCTCCAAGTTTTGTGACATAGGAAGCAAAAATTTAATCCAGGGGATGCCAGGATGGCTCAGTGGGTGTGAGCACTCACTTTGAAACCCCAGGGTCTGAGAACTGAATCCTGGTTCCTGCCCGTGCAGACCCATATGCTGAACTGTGTTCCCAGTTCAGTTCTTGCTGGGGCCCACGCGGGAAGCCCCTAGCCCGGTTTCTGCCCTGTACAGCCCTGTGCCCACCTGTGTAGTGAAACTATGTCGAAAACTGATGACATACAACTATAGAGATTGCTCTTGGCCCTCCCCCTTCTGTCTGTGTCTCTGTGTCTTTCTCACTCTGTCAAACACTAAAAATAAATCTTTTTTAAAAAATGTAAGCCAGAGAACTCATCACCATATTGCTTTTCAAAGATCCTAGCCAGTCTGCCTTCTCTTCACCTTTCAAAATCTTCTTATGTTTGTTTTATATGTAACATCCAATGTCCTTAGCAATTCTTAGAAGGTGGAATCTAGAAGAATATAACTACTCAATCTTCTTAGAAATATAAATTCTGGTGGTAGTTTCCTGTATAATATCTATTTTCTCCTTACTGATACAATCTTATTTTTGTTTGGGGAGGCAGTATTCTAAGTTAAAGCTATTCACCTCTCTATACTCTTTTGCCTTTAGCAGTGGCTATATGATAAAGTTTTGGTTCATAATAAAACAGCCAATGCCTAGTGAGTAGGACTTCTGAAAAAGCTATTGTTCTAATGAAAACAGACAGATGGAGAAACATGTTTGTTTGTTTTTCCCTTCAACCTTCTTCCCCTTTCTCTGGCTAAAATGGAAACATGATGCCTGGAGGTAGAACGGACATCTTGTGCCAAGACAACAAAAGTTACCCATTAAGATAGGTAGACAAAGGAGCTAAAAGAAGCCTTCATCCTTCATCAACTCCTTGAGCAGATGTGCCAATTATAAGGTTCTTACTCAAGGGAAAAAAAATCCTATGGTTTAAACTCTGTGAGATGACTTTCTGTTATGCTCACTAAACAGAGTCCTAACAGGTCATTATCCATTCTTTTCTCTTCCACTTAGTTTTTAATCAAGTAATCTTTTATTTCACTGCCAAAATTCAGCTCAAGGCAGGCTGATCAGACATATCATTTTAAATAGGACAGAAAATAACAGTCCTAGTTCAAGTGGTGCATATGGTCAACTTAGTCTCACTGGGTTAAATTTAAGGTATCAATAGGCTGACCATACATACTATTTAAAATGGGACAGAACTGTCATTTTCTGCCCCATTTCTTTTTTTTTTTATTTTTTTTATATCTTTTTATATTTATAGAGAGTAATTATTTTATCTTCAGTGCATATTTATTTTTATTTTACTTTTGACAGATAGAGAGAGAGACAGAGACAGAGACAGCTAGAGAACCGAACTGTGGGAACTCCCCAGTTCAGCATGTGGGTCCTGCCTGGGCCGGAGCCGGGATTCGATCCGCGGTCCTCGTGGCCTCAAAGCGAGCGCTCAACCGTCCCGGCTTTCCCTCTGCCCCATTTCAAATGGTACATCTAGTCAGCTTAACTCAAGGCTATTTTTACTCGAATGACTTCTACATATTTACACAAGCTCTGCTCAGCTGTTCTAGTGCCTAGTGCCACCCTCTTTCATGTTTTTTCTAACCGTAGTGTTTTCCTCATTTTTGATTCTTTCTTCTTCACTAGTCAACTTCTTGAAGGCTGGTATTGGGCCTACCTTATACTTATCAGCTCTTCAATAAAAACTTATCAAACAGGCAAATGAACAAAATTTTCTAGATCGCATTTGTGTCATTGCAGCTTGTTGTTTGCAACTTTTTTCCAAGTAACTGGCTCCATAGAATACGGCTGTGTTAGCATATATTACTTTTTTCAACACTCCTGGAAATAACTGAGGCACAGGACAGAATTATTGCCAGATTTATATTAAATACATTTAATTAAAGTGAAACAACATTAATTCATCTGTTCTTTATGAAGTTGGCAAGCTCACTTCCTCTATGGTGCCAAACTTTGGATATATATGTATATATCTATATCTATGTATTATATCTAAAAACTAGTTTACAGAACCTGAGAATGTGGAGGAGCTTCCTATACAGATTTTCTTGATGTTCTTCTACCTTAACATTCTCACGTGATACATAAAATTGTCCTTCTGCTATCCATCTTGGAATCACTGTGTGCTTTTATTTGACTGCCATGTCATGCTAGGATGCCTTATGATCTTCCCAAACCCTCACTGATTTTGCCTGAGAGGGAGTAAACTACATTTTTTTTTTTTCTGCTGAAGGCATAATTTTTTTTCCTCCACTACTGGAGTTTACTTTTTATCTCTTTTCTTTCCTAACTCTTGGCTGGGTTTGTTTGAGAAGATAGAATGAGTCCAAAGGAAATCTGAAACCTGGCAGCTGTCTAAGGCAAAGACAACACCCCTCAGTACCAGTCTCTTTGATTATCCTGAGAACGGGATGAGAGATGTTGGAGTCTTCTGAAAGGGACCATGGAAAAACTGAAAGTGTAGCCAGTCAGCTAATTTCTTGATTTTCATATATAGATATAGAGACATGGAATACATTCTAATACACTGAAGAACCTTCCCAAATAAATATAAATTCATGTACTTTTTTTTTGACAAGTAGAAGTAAAATTATAAATGCTTAAGTATATATATTTATTTGAAGACATATTTTCTACCTATAGTTATATAAAAACAAGGAAAGTGCCTTCACAATGACATTGGTAGACATGCTTCTGTAAAGGTAAAAAGTTTAGAATAAAACATTAAAATAAATAAAATAGTAATAGAAAGCTATTACATGATGTATAGTGCCGTCTTTGAAATAAAGGTATCAAATAAACAACATATCATGACTATCAAAATGGGACTTCATGTGGAAATACCAAAGTAAAATAAAATATTGTATACTAATATACAGGAAAAGGCCTGGTATGATGGGAAATGCACTATGTTAATGTTAGAATATTGGTTCTAAGGAAAACATGATTCTGAGTATGTATTATACTTAACTCTATGAACCTTGGTTTCTCAATCTGTAAGTAGAATGAACATTTAGTTCATATTAAGGTTTAGTGAATATTTATCTGCCTTTATTACATTGGAAGGATAACAAATATCCAGTAAGGTAAAATGCTTTCAGAGTGTTACAAAGGTAGGTTTTCTTCGATATAATTAATAAAAATATATGCAGAAAATAATTAGCCTAGAAAAATATCAAGATGCTTCAATCTTGTAGGTTGGTAGTGATGATGAGGGTAAAGTTCTGAATGTTAAAAACTTAAGCTTTCTAGGGCATCCAGGATGGCTCAGCGCTCATCTTGTAGCCCCAGGGTCCAGGATTGTATTCTACCCCAGCCCATGCAGATCCATATATTGAACTGGAGTGTAGCCCCCAGTTTGGTTCTCACTGGGGTGGGCCTCCTATATAGGAGACCCCCAGTTCAGCTCCTGCCCCATGTGGGAGGCCCCTGGTTTGGCTCCTGTCCTGGGTGTGCTTCCCATGTGTGAGGACCCTGGCTTGTGGGGGTCTGCCTCCCATGCAGGAGGCCCCTGGCCAGTTCCTGCCCTGTGCAGCCCTGTGCCCACCTGTGAAATGAAACTACGTAAAAAACTAGTGATGTGTAACTATGGAGACTGCTCTGGGCCCTCCCCATTCTCTCTGTCTCTCTCTGTCAAAAACAATAAAAATAACTATAAAAAAAAACCCACTTAGCTTTCTGTGTTTACTTAACAAAATTTTGCAACAGTGTTTTTTTCTTTTTCTAAAATAATACCTGAAATTCAATTATTATGTGACAAATAGCTGCCAGAGATGCTGCTACATGGTTAAAAACTTTTAAAATATAAGCACATCATTAAAATAAATCACATATTAACAGGAAGTTAATAATGAGAAAGAGCTATTCTCATCCTAGTCCCATTCCTCAGCAGCAAAGTTTTGACTCAGCTGTTTCTTCTGATATTTTTCCAAATAATATGCTTCTAAAGTTACTGCTTGATTGATGATTTTTAGATTCAATCTTTTGACTTTCTATAATAAAAATGAAGACTTAGCTCTTTTAAATCTCCCCACCTTGCCTCCAGCTTCCATTTCTCCTGAATTTATTCCTCCAAACACTGGAATGAAATCAATGATCATTGCTTCCATCATTGTATTTGTGTTAATACAGCTCTTTCAGAGCCAAAGTATGTACCACGTGGCAGCCCCTTCCTTGTGAGATAATCTTTATTGCATAATCTTTACTTTTTACATGCTCAATTTGGTGTCTTAATATTTTCAATTTATACCTCTTTTGAACTCTCCATTTGCTTTCCATAATCTAGACTGTTTCTAGAAGTTCCAAAGCTGTCACCTTGAGATTTCCCTTTATTGTCTTCCTGATTTGATTCCACATTTCCTGAATTTCACCTTTTCCTTTCTTGATTTATTCATGAATTTGCTGAAGAATATTTTTTAGGCCCTCTCAAGGTCTCATGGAAGGTAAATGTTCAGAAACCTGCTAGACATTAAAATGCCTTGATGCTCTTCTATCTTGATAAGAGTCTGGTTCTATGGAGTTTAGGTTTGAAAAATATTTCCCTTCAGAATATTAAAGTACTTGGCTAATGTTGTTTATCATTTAGGCTGCTTGTGAGAAATATCAGTCTTGTTCCTTTGTTCATGACTTTTTTTTTTTTTTTTTAGTCTCTAAAGACTTTAGAATTTTCTCCCTACTTCCATTTCTCCCAAATTTACTCCTATAATCTTATAATAGTGTTCTCTGGTGTGGATCTGTTTTTATTCTTTTTGCTGGATACTGGTAAGTCTTTCCTATTAGAAATGTATATTTTTTATTTCAGAAAAATTATCTTGATTTATTTCTTTAACAATCTCTTTCTTTGAATTTTCTCTGTTCTCTATAGAACTCTAATTTGTTGAATGTTGAATGCTCTACTCTTTTAATTTTTGCTCATAGTTTCTTTTACCTCTCTCCTCTGTTTCTGTATCTCTGCACACTCTATTTCCTTAGCATTATCTTTCAAAACTTCTATTGCAGTTTTTCCAGCAATATATAGCAAGACAGAGAGAAGCGGGAGGGCCCAAAGCCATCTCCACAGCCATACATCATTAGTTTCAACATAGTTTCATTCCACACAGGTAGATGTAGGACCCCACAAGGCGAGAACTGAACTGGGGACCTCCCACATGGGAAGCACACCCCAGTTCAGCATATGGGTCTGCACGGGCCGGGACTCAACCTCCAAACCCTGTGGCTGCAAGCCAAGCGCTCAACCCACTGAGCCATCCCGGCATCCCCTCCAAACTATATTTTAATTGTAAAGAATTTATTTTCTGTTTTCTGATATTTTTCCTTTTCTAACGTGTAGTAGACAGATTTCTAAGATGGTGTCCAAGATTCTTGGCCTCTGATGTACATACCTTATATAATTACCTCCTCTTGACTGTGAGAAGAAACTATGAATATGATGGTATATTGTTCCCTTTTATTGTTTCACATTATACATTATGTAATAAAAAAAAAGAATTTCACACTTGTAATTAAGATAGCTAATCAGCAGACTTTGAGTTAATAAAAAGAAGATAGAAGTAGATGGGCTTGAGGTAATCAGCTGAGCTTTTCAAAGGGGGCCCAAAGGTCAGCGATGGAAGTGAATGACTGTACTCCTACTAGCCTGGGGGCAAGTCATATTCATATTAAGGGCCACCTGGCAAGGAACTGCTGGGTGGTCTCCAGGAAATGAGAGTAGTTCTTGGACTCTGGCTAGCAAAAATGAGGAATCTCAGTCTTCTAACCATAAAGAAGTGAACTGTTTCACCAACCTGCTGGCCTGGAAGCGGAGTCTGAGCCTCAAATGAGGCTGATGACAGCCTTGTGAGACCCTGAGCAGAGATGCTGGGAGCTAATACATTTGTGATGTTTTAAGCCAGAGGTCTGTGGTTATTTATTATACAGAACACTAATATACATAACAATTTAGTCTTGTTTTGTGAATGGAGTATTTTTTTACCCCCATCTGAGGACACAAATAACAGTTGTTTTTTATTCCCTCCATTATATTATTTGTTCTTTTTATAATTTTAGACTCTTTTTTAAGTTAAAAGCTCTTCTAAAACTGTGGCTACTCTTAAGTCTTTCTTATATTTAAATGTGAAATACTAACAAGGGGACAGGCACCTGAGGAAAGCCATGTGACAAACAAGATTCCATTTTAAGTAGATATGACCATGTATGTGGAGATTTTCCCCCTGTTCTTATTGAATTTCTCCAACAAGAAATGTTTGCTATTCTGGTTATATACATTAGGCTGGGCTGTTAGACTTCTGCTTGTGAAATGAGTAAGGCATCTGAGTATTTGACATATTCCACAGAAAATGCCTCAGATTCATCTTGCCTAGAGGGTAAAGGTTTGGATGCTAGTGTTCTGTATCTGTGCATGGCCACATTAAATATCGACTTGTGACTTATCTCCTTTGTGATGTGAGGCCCCAATGCTGCCATTTGTTGTATGTGTGGCTGGCCTATGAGGCCTCCTCAAGTCTGAGCCATTAATCAGTTTCTTCAATTTTGGTATACCCTTATTTACACACTTGAGATTATAGGATCCACAAAAGTTAATGAACAATTAACATCAAATAAATGGAAATTGAGAGAGAACATATTATCAAATGCAGCTTACTGTGCTGTGGAATATTACTAAGATTATTTTTGTGCATATGAATGTATAAATTAGTGGTTACATTACAGAAGCATTTGAATTATAAGGGAAGAGTGATATAATTGATTTTTTATATGGTTTGGAATATAGATTTGGTAAATGCGGATCATTTTAAATACTAATGATTTTTGAAAGTTGCTGCAAAAATAACGACTGGCTTTGGAATGAATCAGTTGTCATAATTCTTTTCCCCATTAGCTGTTGGCTAGATGAAGATACCTGAGTATTTATCTTATAGCCCCTTTACCAGTTCAATGTTTGTCACCAACTATAATAGTTCAGTGGTCCCACTGCTCACCACCACCATCCATCCAAATAGCAGCATTTCTGGTGCAACGGAAGTGAAACTATTCTGCTTATAGAAACTCTCCAATTGAGTCAGATAAATATCTCCATGTAAACAACTGAAATAATCAACTCCTAGGTAGAGTATTATCTCTGCCTTCAAGATGAAGCAGAAGAAGAACAAAAACAATTAAAGTCTCAGAATTGTTCTAATCAGTGGGAAGAAGCTATGGCTCTACATTAAGAATTATAAATGCATAAATAAAATAGGTGCAATTGAGCTGTGTTAAGAAAGACATAAATATCAGAGATGTGAAAGGCTCCTCTTTCTCCTCATAAGTTCTAATAAAATCTATAATGATATAGACATATGTATAGAAGCGTATATAGGCCACATTATTACTGGTGTTATATAAATGAAAAGTGAGTTTGTAAAGTGGAAAGATTCCACAGGAAAAAGTGGAATTTGAGCAAAGTTTAGCCATGTGAAATGTGTAACAAATGTAGTGTATTACTGCCATACTCCTAGGGTGTGAAGATAAGATTCATGTCTTCATAACAGCAAACAAAGAGAAGGAGTAGGTTTATATTCAAAATTCTGGAGATTAGGAAATACTGACAATGACTGTTTCTAAATTGACATATAACTCATTCTTATTTTCCAAGAGTTATTAGATTTTGAGAAACTATTCATCAAAATTATATTTTAATTGTTTACTTATTTCCACTACATTTCTGGATTTTTGAAAATACGATATTCTCATTATTATTGCTTTTTTGGAGTGAGGGAGATACCAACTATTATTAATACTAGTAATAATAACAGTTGAGAGTGCAGAAAATAAGATCAGTAGAGACAGCAAAAGTAAGAATCACATTTTATTCATTTGACTTATTAAAATATACATATTACAATAGCTTGCAGGCACTTACATAATATAAAAACATTCTAATTATAATTATAAGTTAAAACATAAAGGCAATAAGGGGAGAAGACAAAACAATATGCTGAATGCACAAAGCAAAATAGGTACTAAGAAAACCAGATTGGGTGGTAGCTGATGTTACATAATTTCGAAAACATATTACTTATGCTTCAAAACTTTCCAAGAAAGAAAAATCTAAGCTTTCTCCCTGTATAGGTTATTTTGTTTTTTTCCTTTTAAATACCTTCAGATGTATTCTGATGGGTTATTTTGAATACATAGTATAAATAAATAAAAATGTGATAATACCACCTTTATTTTAATTTGCTGATCACAACACTATTGAGAAAAACATGTAAACCAGAAGACATAGTAACTAAACTGTTTATATAATAAAAATATTTTCTTTAAATGTATTCTTTGAAATTAAACATTCACCTAGGTGACATGAATTATCTCTTCCATGCAGTCTTAGGTGTGTTTATTCTTTTCTCAGTGCCCTGAATAGCAATATTCAAACACCTCAAAAAAGCAAATTAAGTTTATGTGGAATGACATTTTATCATTTTGTACTTGTCAGATTAAAATTCTTCAACTGCCTGGATAGCTTCATCAGTGACCTGACT
This sequence comes from Craseonycteris thonglongyai, assembly GCA_004027555.1. Taxonomy (NCBI): domain Eukaryota; kingdom Metazoa; phylum Chordata; class Mammalia; order Chiroptera; family Craseonycteridae; genus Craseonycteris; species Craseonycteris thonglongyai. Next base: position 15,740 of record PVKE010031233.1, read on the forward strand.
AGACTTATATTAATGAGGACAATAGATTATTTTATATTTTATCCTTTCTTTACTCTTTTCATTTTTTAAATTTCTTACTACAACTGATTCTCTAAAGAGCTGGATTTGTATCTCACACTAAATTAAAAAAAATTCTTTATGGGGTTGAATGTGCTTAAATCTAACTTTTTGCTTTTTCCTCATTTTAAGTGCTTTTATACAAAGCACAGAAATGGACTACGTGAAATCATGAAAAATAATTGTAACAAAATTCCTTTTACATTGAACTTTTCTTTTTGGAATGCAACTCTTTTCTGTAAAAATCAGTAACTCCTCTTGAAAAGTTTAAAAATAATTGCCTTTTCAAAAATTGTTAAGGTTTAGAGTGCAAGTAAAATAAATAGCCTTTTTAAGACACATGCCCAGGGTATGAAGGATTCTACCTTTGTGTATCTCCCATAAGACATCAGCAATGTTTTGTTGTTGTTTGTTTGTTTTGTTTTTTATTTTTGTATATAAATGACTTTTGTGTTAATGAACTTTTAGTCTATTATGTATGGTCATTTGTTAAAAGTTAATTTTCCTAGATATTACCGTGTAATTATCTTTTTAGTTTTATCATAAAATATTTACTGTATTGAAAGCTAATGAACCATTTACTTAAATGTAGTTGCCTTTTTATAAAATATTCTATAATTCAGAGTTTTACATAGCCAGACTTGGCAATCATTCCATTAATTTAAATTGATGAGTTTTAAAATTCATTTTACTCACTGATTAACTTTAAAGTATATGTTGGGCTTTTTGTATTTATCAGATCCTGTGTATATGTGACAAATGGATCTCAGTCCTTTTCCTCAGAAGAATTCTCACATGGTTTGGGAGATGCAGGTAAATAAGTGATGTGATAAGTGCAATTATGATGGGTCTTGCAACGTTCAGTGATGTACAGAGGCTGAAAGGTAAGAAATGTAGCCACAGAGGAAGAAATTTCTCTGATGAAATTCAAAAGCTAACTGATTTTCTGGGTAAACAATGGGTAGAAGGGTGTTCTATTTAAAAAAAAAAAAGTCATATGTAGAGACATCAGGGAATGAAAGTAGAATTCTGAAAAAAAATACATAAAATGATTGAAATCAGTGATGAAATATAGTAATACCTATTAACTAGGCATTAGCAATATAAATAATATTAACTCAAAACTTAAGGATTGAAGGGAGATGGAATCAAGATTAGAATTAATAATGAAGGCTTCTAAAGTTAGACTTTACAATAGACCAAAGGATATCAGATTTTCAGGTGAGTTGATATATATCATAATTTATTTATTTTTATTAAGTTTACTGTGGTGACATTGGTTAAACAAATTATATGTTTCAATTGTAAAATTCTATCATGCACATTATGTATATATTGTATTGTGCGTTCACCACCCAGAGGCAGTTATCCTTCCAAAACCGTATATTTGACCCTCTTTTTTTCCTTCTACCATCCTCCTTCTCCTCATCCTCTGGTAACCACTAAACTGTTTTCAGTGTCCATGACTTTTTGTTTGTTTGTCTTGTTCATTTGTTGCTTCGAGTTTTATATCCCACATATGAATGATCATATGGTTTTCAATTTATTCTGTCTTTTGCTTAGCGTGATAATCTCAAGTCCCATGTATGTTGTTGCAAATGGCAGTATTTCATCTTTTCCTATGGCTGAGTAATAGTCCAGTGTACATATGTAACACGTCTTCTTTATGCAGTCATCTATAGGAGGGATCTTTGGTTGTTTCCATATCTTGGCCACTGTGAATACTACTACAGTAAATGTAGGGGTACATGTATCTTTATGGATAAATGATTTTAGATTTTTTTGGTAGATACTTAGAAGAAGAATTGCTTGGTCATATGGTAATTCTATTCTTAATTTTTTGAGAAACCTCCATACTATTTTCCAAAGTGGCTGTATCAGTTTATATTCCCACTGGCAGTGTACAAGAGTTCCATTTTCTCCATAATGTCATTTAAACACAAGGTCAAAATGGTCACTAGAGGAGAATGGGATGTTTCAGATGTATAAAAGATCAGTCTGGGAAATGGGAAACTGACCACTCAAATTTTAAAGCCAAAATAGTTAACAGAAGTGAAGTGACTTAGAGGAATTTTCCATGTAAGGACATGGAGTAACCAGGAAAAGAACAGCAGTGCCCTACATCCTGATTGATTAAATAAATAATGCATTCCTTTGTTTTGGAAAATTTGTACTTTATTTTGGATGATGTAATCAGTAGCATGCATTTAGTTTTCATTTCTCTGTGCTGTGAGAAAGCTCCAGTGTTTGGTGTAAATTAGCTCAGTGGTGGCAATACTCTGCTGGGCATCATAACCATGTTTATGAAGTTAGCTTGGCAGAAAATGAGTGGGAAGTGCTGGATTGAGAATTTACTATACAACACAGTTCTATTCCTAGGTTTCCTCTAGAAACTGAAATTCCAGGTGACCTTGGGAAAGTCCTCCACCCTCTTCATGCCTGAGTTTTTCTCTTATGAATGGAAAATTTATTCCAGAATTATAGAACGTGACCAAAATTTATGTCCTTTGTAGAAATAATCCCAGAATAATGGAAAGTTTTACAAGGCTCTGGAATATTCATATATAATAGTTTTTTTCGACTTTCAATTAAACCCACATCATCCAATTAAAACAGGATTAAACTGTATACTGACATAAAACTAATTTTATTGGATTGTGCTTTTTAATTTTACAGTGTAATACTCTAATGTTTTATATGTGATTTTATTTATATATTCTATCTATCTATCTATCTATCTATCTATCTATCTATCTATCTATCTATCTATCTATCTATCTATCTATCTATCTAGTGCTTGCTGAAATTAGTAAAATCCAGAATGAAAAAGAAAGGGAATGCTACAACTAACCTTATGGAAATTTAAAAAGATTATGAAGAAATATCAGAGCAATTATATGTCAAACAATTAGATAATCTAGATGAAATGCACAAATTTCTAGAAAGGCACCTAAACTACTGAAACTGACTCAAGAAGGCATTGAAAATCTAAATAAATAAAATTTTAAAACTTAGTGATGATAAAAAAAAAAAAAAGGACCAAAAATCCTTCTGAAAATCTGATCTTGTTTTATTTTCGTTTCTTTCTTTTTCTAAATGTGCTGTGTCAGGTTTTTTGTGGGGGTTTTTTGTGTGTGTGGTTTTTGTTTTTTTTTTGGTTTTTTTTTGTCATTTTTGTTAATTGGCCATTCTCTTTTGTTGGAATTGAGCTAATTTGTTGGATAAATTATTTCCCTTTATGCTGGCCTTTACCATATGGGTGAATACTCAAAGAGTTGTCTATTGTTCTTCTAATGTTGGTACCATACTAAGTAGAAAAAAAATGTGCTCACATTTATTACTGGGAAATGAATACCACCC
>PVKE010031234.1:0-19157 GCA_004027555.1 Craseonycteris thonglongyai
GTACTCACAGTGTACTTTTTTCTGTGTCTCTTTCTCTCCACGATCTTCCTACAGGAAGTCACAACCATGTGACAGCCAGGAAATAGCATTAAAATGGCCGCGGCTCCTGTTCGTGAACCGAAGCGGAGTTCGTGAACCGGAGCATATTTTGATGAACTTTTCTGTTCGTGAACCGAGTTGTTCGTGAACAGAAGCGTTCATGAACCGAGGTACCACTGTATTTTAATTGCCTGTCCATGTGTCTGTCTTTTCCACTAGAGTAAAAGCTCCTAAGGACAGATTCTGTGTTCACTGTTGTATTCCTAGCCCCTGGCACAATAGTACATAGTAAATGTTCAATAAAGGCTTGTTAAGTGACGACTGAGGGTCCTGAATGTCTCTTCTGTAAGTTAACATCTACTTATTCTTCAGGTCTTAACCCAAACCGGACCAACAAGTACGCTGTGAATGGAGTACAGGCATGCTGAGACAGTGATTCCCTCAATTCTTAGGATGGCCAAGCAGAGCCTAGGGCAGCTAGACATCCTGGCCAGTCACCTCCAGCCAAGAGCAATCTCCTAAATGTGCTATGATGTGAGAAACTTTGAGAAGCACTTAGACCTCACCTCCTTTTGGGTACTTCTTTGTAGCACCCTCACTTAGCTTCTTTACTTGTCCATGCCCCCCACATACTACATGCTGAATGAATGGCATCTTTTTTCAGAGTTGTAGCCTTACTGCCTGAGCCAGGACTCTGCACATAGTAAGAGTTCAAGTTTTTGTTGAATGAATGCATAAATGAGCGTTGCCTTGCAGCTGCCAACCATTTGTTCCCCCGTGCCTATCTCATGACATCACAAGGAAGTGTCTTAGAAAGCGGAGGCCTGAAGGAATGATTTCAGTAAAGCTTCCTTGAAGGGGGCTTCTCGGAATGCTGAGACCCGATGGAATGATATCAGTTGTTCTCCCTTATCAGATAGTTTCAAAATAATGACTCCATCCCCCTGGGATTGTGTGTGTGTGAAGGCACAATACGTGTTGGAACACAATGGGGACTTTTGGAACAATAGTTGCCAGGCACAAACCTCACAGACTGTGGAAAAAACAAGTTTGACTTCCTTGTACAATTACTAATAAAAGCTATGCATTGGCCCAGTTTGGGGCTCAGTCCTTGGGGCTTGAGTCCCTTGGCCCCACTTTTGATCTATTCTTGGCTACTGTCTTTCTTAACCCTGCATTGCCCTTCTTGCATCCCACAGCTCTTATCATGTGGGACATGACAAATGGCACCCAACGTGTAGCATATATGACTCAGGCTATGCCTCCTCCCAACTCCCTGTACGACAATTTAAGTCCCGCCACGGAGGGGAATGATGCAATAGATGTTTACTCTGCTCAAGATATTTTATTACTTCCTGGAGAGCTCCTCCCTCCACGTGGCTACCAGTCTCTTTGGACTGATTCCCCCAGATAGTCGGACTTCTCCTTGGTCGCTCTAACTTAATATCCAAAGGAGTTACTGTCCATACGGATGTCATTGATCCTGATTATGAGGGAGAAATTCAAGTTATAATGTCATCAGTTCCCTGGTCAGCAAAAAGGGGGAACAAATTGCTCAATTATTACTTCTTCCATATACTCTCCCAGGAAAAAAGGAACTCAAAATAGAGGGACTGGAGAATTTGGAAATACAGGACTGGCAGGTATTTTTCTAGCAGAAAAAATGTCAGGAATTCACCCAATTTGCCAAATTGAAATACAAGGCAAAAATTTAAAGGACTTTTAGACACAGGTGCTGATGTTTCTATAATTAGTTCACAAAAATGGCCAAAAAATTGGAAAGTACAAGAACCCAGCATTAACATTGTGGGGGTAGGCCCAGCTTCAGGCTTGCGCCAGAGTGTCTACATTCTTCCCTGCCTCGGACCTGAGGGCCAAAAAGGATTTTTACAACCCTATTATTGCTGACATTCCGGTTAATTTATGGAGTCAAAATTTACTTGCACAGTGGGAAGCAGAAATTATGGATTCCCCCTGGACAATATAGTCCTCAGAGTCAAAAATGATGAATCAAATGGGGTATTAGCCAGGAAAAGGTCTGGGAAAATTTAATCAGGGGATTAACTCATCCTATTCAGCCCTCGTCCCAACATGGATGAGAGGGACTGGGATATCAGACAAAGACAAAAATCTTTTTTGTAGGGGCCACTGTTTCACAGCTATGGACCCCTGTACCCCTTAAATGGACATAAAATAAGCCTCTGGATAGAACAGTGGCCCCTCTCTAAGGAAAAGTTGGAGGCTTTAAAAGAACTAGTATAGACCCAATTAGAACAAGATCATATAGAACTTTCTACTAGTTCCTGGAACTCTCAGGTATTCATCATTAAGAAAAAATCAGGAAAATAGTGAATGCTTACTGATCTCCAAGCTATTAATGCCATCATTGATCCCATGGGGGCCTTGCAACCAGGGCTTCCACAGCCTTCCATGATTCCAAAAATATTGGCCTTATTTTAAAAGTTGTTGATTTACAGGATTGTTTCTATACAATCCCTTTACACCCCCAAGATTGTCCTCGATTTGCATTTTCCATTCCTTCAACTAATAAGGAATCTTTAAAAAGATATCAATGGAAAGTTCTTCCCCAGGGGATACTCAATAGCCCAACAATATGCCAGCTGTTTTTAGCCAGAGCTCTTCAGCCAATTAGAACAAATTTTCCAGATTGTTACATTATTCATTATATGGATGACATTTTATGTGTTGCCTCCTCCATTGAATGTTTACAATCATGTTTTAAATTACTTAAAATAGGGGAAGCCGGGATGGCTCTGGGTTAAGCTCTTGCTTTACAGCCCTGAGGACCGAGGATTGAATCCCGGCCCCAGCCCGTGTGGACCCACATGCTGAACTGGAGTGTGCTTCCCATGCGGGAGGCCCCCAGCCCAGTTCCTGCCCTGTGCAGCCCCCAGCCCACCTGTGGAATGAAACCATGTGGAAAAACTGATGATGTGCAACTATGGAGACTGTTCTGGGCCCTCCCTATTCTCTCTGTCTCTGTCTCTGTATCTCTCTGTCAAAAACAACCTTTTTTAAAAATTATGTAAAATACAACTTGATTTGGCTGGACTTTGTATTGCTCCTAATAAAATTCAAACCACAACACTGGTCCAATAATTAGGAACAGTTGTGGACCACCAGTCTATTTGACCTCAAAAGGTTCAGATAAGGAGAGATCACATTAATACTTTAAATGATTTACAAAAATTGCTCGGAGACATTAATTGGTTACATCCTACCTTAGGCATTCCCACTTATGCCCTCAGTAATTTATTTGGTCTCTTGCGGAGTCCCCCTCAATTGGATAGCCCCCACACCCTAACTCCTCAGGCCAACAAGGAGTCAGAATTAGTAGAATTCTGAATATAATTTGAATTCAATGTACAGACCCCTCTCAACCCTTACAGGTTTTAATTTTTTCTACTCCACATTCTCCTATGGCTGTAATTATCCAACAGGAAGATTTAGTAGAGTGGCTTTTCCTGCCTAATAACTTTGTTAAATCGCTCCCGAGTTATATAGAGTTTATAGCAGATCTTATTTCATGAGCTTGCACTAGAGTTGTCCATTTAAAGGGACAGGACCCCAGTCATATTATAGTTCCATTTAAAAAACAACAAATAACATTTAAATACTCATTCTGAGTTTTGGCAGATTGCTCTTAGTGATTTCAGTGGGCTCGTTGATAACCGTGATCCAAAAAATAAACTATTTCAGTTTTTATAAAAGATTAATTGGATTTTACCTCAAAAACTTCGCCAAACCCCTATTCCTCAGGGTTTGACGGTTTTCACTGATGGATCCAGTAAAGAAAAAGCAGCCATTGTCAGTGATAAAGGTCGCAAATTAATACAAACAAATTGCACCTCAGCTAAAAAAGTTGAATTGGTGGCAGTTTTGACTGCTCTACAAACATTTCAGGAACCTTTAAATATTGTCTCTGACTCTGCCTATGTTGTTCCAAATGGACATTACTCACGTCCCTGCATGTTACTATTGATACTGCCTTTGGCTTTGTTACAGCCACCACCCAGACCGGTGAAACTACAGCACATACCTGTCGTCATTTGCTTGTTTGCTTTTCTATTATGGGCCTCTCTCGTAACATTAAAACAGACAATGGCCCTACATATGCTAGCTCCAAATTTGCACACTTCTGTGCCACCTGGTATATTACTCATACCACAGGCATTCCCTGCAACCCACAGGGTCAAGCCATTGTTGAACATGCTAATGCCACCTTAAAAAAACAGTTACAAAAACGAAAAGAGGGAGATACACAGGAACCCCCACAGGTACAATTAACCAAAGCTATGTTTACTTTAAATTTTTTAAATTTATCTGGCTCAGATACCAAGGCTCATCTCAGCTGTCCAGCCCCCGAGAGGCATTTCAATATTCGTCAGAGTCCAAAGCCTATGGAAAATGTTCCCATCTGGTGAAAGGATATCCAAACTAATCAATGGCATCTAGGAGCTTTATTGACATGGGGATGAGGTTTTGCTTGTATTTCTCCAGGTCCAGAAGAACAACCTTTGTAGGTACCTGGCCGTTGTGTCAAATTATACCATGAGTGACAGCCCAAGAGAAAGCATTCATGGTTGAAACCATTCACGAGGTCCATTTCAAAAAAAATGTATGGAAAGTGGTCTTAAGCCTTGAACAAAAGAAGATTTGGAAAGGAAATAATACAAAAAGAAATGACCGCAAATATGCTTTTCAATTTGAAAAAACAAAAGCGTTTTATTTACAAGTTTGTCTTAAAACTCCTTTGGTTCTCTTGGTACGAACTCTCACCATTAACCAGACTGCAAAATTAGTTGAATGTTCTCAATGCCGTCTGTATACATGCATTAATTCTTTAATTTATAATGCCGCCCATGATCAAATTATGATTTTAGAAAGGAGACGAGGGTTATGGCTCCCCATCAAGGCTCCTAGGGTGTGGTAAGGCTCCCCAACTGTTCATATTGTCCTACAACTCCATAAGATTTTACACAGGACTAAAAGATGTATTGGCCTTTTCATTGCAGCCATTATGGGGATTATAGCAATAACTACTGTTGCTGCCCTCTCCAGGGTAGCATTACATCAAGCTGTGCAGACTACCCAATTTGTACAAGAATGGCATGAAAATGCTAGTAAGACCTGGAATCAACAAATAAAATTGATCAAGAAATCAGCATAAGACTAGCTGATCTAAAGACAACTGTTGTTTTTCTCAGGAGACCAATTAGAAAATCTCTGAATTATGATTACTTTAAAATGTGATTGGAATGTTTCCACTTGCTGTATAACTCCCTTTTCTTACAATCAAACACAATCAGACCCCTTGGTCTGAAGTACGGGCTCACCTCCTGGGACGTGCTCCCAATCTTCCTATAGATACCCTGCAACTACAACAAGAAGTGAATCAGATGTCTTCTGCCAAGTTCCAGCTTCTCCCTGGAGAGGAGATGCTTTCCGTGGCAGTGGCAGGGCTTTCTGCTCTGAATCCCCTCACTTGGGTAAAGACCCTCGGTGGAGGATTTGCGAGTGCAATAGCACTCCTGATAATTATTCTTTTTTTGTTCTGTTTAGTCCTCAGATCCAGACAAACCCTTCAATGGGCCTTAGATCAAGAAACTAAGTCTGTGTTTCTCCTTTTACAAAAACAAAAGGGGGGAGATACTGCCTTGCAGCTGCCAACGGTTTGTTCTCCCGCACCTATCTCATGACATCACAAGAAAGTGTCTTGGAAAGCTGAGACCTGACGAAATGATTTCGGTAAAGTTTCCTTGAAGGGGGCGTCTCAGAATGCTGAGACCTGATAGAATGATATTGGTTGTTCTCCCATATCAGATGGTTTCAAAATAATGACTCCATCCCCTGGGATTGTGCATGTGTATGATGGCACAATACGTGTTGGAGCACAATGGGGACTTTCGGAACAACAGTTGCCAGGCACAAAACTCACAGAAGGGAAAAAACAAATTTGACTTCCTTGTACAATTACTAAAAGCTATGCGTTGGCCTGATTTGGGGCTCAGTCCTTGAGGCTTGAGTCCCTTGGCCCCACTTTCAATCTATTCTTGGCTACTATCTTTCTTTTAAAGATTTATTTTTATTGTTTTTTTGACAGGGAGAGAGAGACAGACAGAGACAGAGAGAAGGGGGAGGGCCCAGAGCAGTCTCCTTAGTTGACATTAGTTTTCCATATAGTTTCACTCCACAGATGTGCACAGGGCTGCGCAGGGCAGGAACTGGGCCGGGAGCCTCCCACATAGGCCCTGGCAAGAACTAAACTGGGGGCACACCCTAGTTTAGCATGTGGTTCCACATGGGCCATGGCCAGATTCGATCCTCAGGCTCGAGGACTGCAAAGCTAGCGCTCAACCTGCTTAGCCATCCCAGCCTCCCCTTTTTAAAGATTTATTTTTATTGTTTGCTACTGTCTTTTTTAACCCTGTGTCACCCTTCGTGGATCCCACAGCTCTTGTGCAGGAATCAACAAATGAGGAATCATCTGTATTATAATTTTAAAGACAGAGTTTCTATGTGTGGAGGAAAAGAGCAGTCCATGGAGAAGGACTACAAGTCAGAAGGAAACCTTCGTTTAATTTGTTCACTTTAGGATCCACAGCTCCTACAACAGTGTCTGGCACACAGACAATGAATTTTTTGAATGAATAGAATGAAATGGCAAGCAAACCCAGGCAGAGATCTCTAAAGAATCTTGAGTTATACCAGGGAAATGGGCAATTCTGTTTGTCTAGAACCAATAGTGCATGAAGAGAAATACTGATATAAATAATGTTAATATCCCTTTTACCATAGGAGCTGTTTAAGCTCTTGCCTACTTTAAGCTTATATCTAAGTAAGAAAACTCATGGAAAAACGTTAGAAATCCTATCCAGTGTTAGGCCATCTGTTCAGGGCCTCTGATGTTGAGAATTTTTTAGATCAAAAAAAGAGAAAATTTATAGTTAGGACAGTCATGTAGTGTTTAAAGCCCCCCCCCCCATTTTTATTGTTAAATTTATTGGGGTGACATTGGTAAAGCCCTACTAATAGGGACTCTTTTTGCTTTAACTACATCCTACCCAAACATCCTGATGGCTGCTCTGGACTAAGGTTATCTTGACTCTAGTCTGACCTTAGACCTTCGTGCCTATAGTCTTAATGGTTATAAATGCTCATGCTGGCCAAACCCGCAGAAATAATTTGAAACTCCTTAAGGGAGATGGGACATCAGTGAAACCTTAATCTAAGTATATTTGTAAGTCCTTATAGAAAATCATTCAGAACCTTCATTATTTCCCACTAGAATTCCCCAGCTGGCCCAGAAAGATTTACCACCCACTCCTTGCTTTCCTCCCGTTCTCCTCCTGCCTGGGCCCTCTGTACTTATATTCTTCCCTGACCAATAGCCAGGCTATAGCCTCTAGGGACACTAGAGCACAGATCCCTTCCACTTTTGTGTCCTTTGGCTACCTGTTAACATTTTGCTTAAGGAATCAGCAGCATATTACTGTGATACAGGTTTTCAAAATGTCTAACTTCAGTGATGCTGCAGGTGGACCTCTTGGTGCTAAGAGCACCAGTTAAAATATCTTTCTTCTGTTGGCAATGCCTTTTGGATCTTTCTCTTGGATTCCTTTTCTTCATGTTGGCATTGACTATCTTAAAATTTGTCTCTCATGTGGGTATCATAGAAGATGCCTTGGGGCTTCTTCCCATTTGGGAGAGAACTGGGGAGAGGAGGCAGGAGGTGTCCAGAAAGGGGGGCTGGAGCAGGATGTTGTCTCGGAGTCGCTGGGGCACCCAGGGTGGTGACGCCTAGTTCACTCATACAGAGTATTCATTAGAGATCTGGGTCAAGGCCCCAACTATAGTGCTTCTTGGCCTGGAGTGTCCTCAGTGTACCTCTCCCATAGAGACTTGGTGGGGTTATAGCCACATTAGGCAGGTGGTCAGAATTCAGTTGTTTGAAGATTCTGCTCCTGGCTTCATACTATCCTGAATAAAGAGAAAGCATTCATAAAATTCTATAGAGGAAGAATTAGCCTCTAACAAACATATAGGGAGAAGCGTTATATACTGAACTCAAACCAATATATGCTGTTTGTAATGTATGTTTGTAAATTTTGTTTAATCCTCTATCATAAACTTCTGCTTGAACTAAAAGAACAACAAAACACCCCCTACCCAAAGGAGTACAAAGATCTAGGGGAAATTTTTGAGAATCATAAAAGTGTAGACCTAGATGCATTCTTAGAAATTATCTCGTTCACTTCTGTCATTTAAGATAAGAGAATTGAGAACCAGGGAAGTGAAGTGCTGTTCCTCAAAAGCAAGAATAGGATGTTATTCATTGTGATACTTCCAGTATCAAGCACAGTGCCAGGTAGATAGTGGATGCTTGATAAATGCTTGTCAGATGACTAAATTTATTCCTTGCCACACATCGTACAGTACCGCATGCAGTAGGCACATTGATAAATTTTGACATTGAAATTACTTAACCAGTGTGGCCATAGCCAGAGAGAGGTAAAGCTGGAATAGACCACAGGTGTGTGGTCTTTGTGACCAGAGGTTTCCCTGTCTCACTGGATTGAGCCTCTGGGAATGCCTGTAGTCATCTAGTCTCCTTGAGATTGAATGTGGTTTGATCATGGAGCCCAGTGTACTTACATCCTCCTCTTAGACCACTGACATATTCTAGAAAGGAGGGATCATTGGGTTTGAATGTGCATGGTCAACTTTCAATTAACTTTAGAACTATAAGGAAACAATGATGCAAATACTCTAAAAGTCACTGTGTTTGGCCAGTGCTTTTCTCCCTTGGCAGTAGCTGACTAATCTTCCTAAAGAAATTTTGCTTAGGAAAATATTAAAATCTTAACCTTCCCAGAGTCCAATTAGCCAGATAGTGGCAGGAGGCCAGTAAAATGATTAAGAATTGTTCAGAGCCAACAAGTGAACTCATAGGTAATTATGAGGTAATTAGAGCATTAACCATGGAGACAAAGGTCAAAGAAATGGTGATCCTTCCCATCGCTTTGAGTGATATGTAATATAAGAATGCTTCAGAAATTAAAGAGATCCTCCATCTTCTAGGTGCACAAGGTTAAACACTTGATATTCTTGTCAGAGATATTTTAGTTGCTAGGAAGAGAACTCCAACTAGCTCAAGAGTGGGGAGTTTATCATCTTCACAAGCATCTGGACATAAGAAGCTAATTATAGCCAGGGTCAAATGGGCTGTAATATCTGTTAGGAATCAAGGTTATGCCTTAGTCTCTCGGGACCCATCCTGCTTCACATCCCCACCCCTGTATCTACTTCTTCTCTTGCTCTTCTTCATTTATTCCCTTAGTATTCCAGTTTCACATTCTCCAGAAAGAGAATCACGCAGCTAAGAAGAGATGGAACAGGTGCCAGTGAGCAAATTGATTCACTTAGAAGGGAATATGCGGGGAGGCAATGACTGCCATTTCTTTATTATAAAAGTAACATGTATTTTTAAAAAGTCAAAGAACACAATATTGCACGTAGAAGGTGTGATGCTCAGTTGACAAACTTGACTATACTGGAATTACAACTTTGTTTTCCAGAGTAATTAATTTTCTACTTTCACGACCCAAGCCTCTGATCTGGGTTTACAAGGAAATGTCTCCATAGTCCTTCCTGATGTTTACAACCTTCCCTTGGGATTACTTCACACTTTTGAGCTCTTTACAGTGCCAACGGACCACATAAGAGCCAGAAAGATATAGACTGCTGGCACTTTAGCACAAATTTCTATGCATATATATGTATGATAGGATGTATGGTCACTTTTGTGTATAGCCATTTTCAATATACACATATCTATAACCTTTAACAACAAAAAATTTAGAGCATGAAATAACCACTATTCTGCAAAAATTTTAAGTTACTATATTGTGTAAAAGAGCTAGTCTATTTTTTCCAGTTTTGTAGAGATTTAATTCACATACAGTACTGTACAAGTTTAGGTTGTATAGCATAATGATTTGACTTACATATATCATGCAGTGATTAGCACAATAAGTTTAGTTAACATCCATCATCTCATATATATACAAAAATATATTTGTATATATAGTTCCTTATGATGAGAACTTTTAGGATCTCTTTTAACAACTTTTATGTATATCATAGAGTGGTATTAGTTATAGTTATCATGTTGTATATTACATCCCTTATTTATCTTATAACTGGAAGTTTTTGCCTTTTGACCACCTTTCTCCTATCCCCCTCCCCCCACACCTATAATATTCTATTCTTAAAAGCTGAATAATAACAATAATGGTAGCTAACACTTATTGTGTATTTATTATGTGCCAGATACTTACAAGGGCTCTACATATGTTAATTTATTTAAGCCTCACAATAATTTTATGATTGATATAGGTGCTCTTACTATTTCCATTTTTATAGACAATAGAAGATCAGGATTAATGGGTTAACTACTTGTCCCAAATATACATAGAGAACTGGAATAGTGTGGAGGTTCCACCATTTACTTACCCAATTCCCTACTAATGCACATTTATGTTGCTTCCAAATTTTCTCAGTTATAAACAATAGTACAATGACCATTCTAGACTATATTGGTTGCCATGACAGTATGTATTTTCATCCTGTCTTATCATTAGTACCTTGTTTCTCACTTGGACATTTCAGCCTGTAGTTTGGTAGCTTGGATGAGATTGACTATAGCTACAGCCCCTCCCTGGTTTAAGCCATGTAATCAGGACTACTTTTCTCACCTCTTCATTCTAAACACCTAGAAACCTGGGATAAAAATTTATACTCCCATCAATAATAGGTGAAATTTTTCATTTTATTACTCTCCTGCAACATTAGTATTATCTTTTAACTGCTACTATTGTTGCCTTGAAATTAATTTTTAAAAGCTATATCTAATAAAATTGATAGATAAGCTCTGGCAAGACAGAAACAGAATACATGACTTCCACATTGTTATAGAAAAAGAAAAGGACCAAAGAAAACAGAATCATTCTGACAAAGTAAAAGGGAGAGGGGAGGAAGCACCAAGAATATGTCATTAACAGAAAATATGAAGAATAGCGGAAGCTGGGATGGCTCAGCGGGTTAAGTGGTCACTTTGTAGCCCCAGGGCCCGAGGATCAAATCCTGGCCCTGGCCCATGCGGACCCACATGCTGAACTGGGGTGTACCCCCAGTTCAGTTCTTGCTGGGGCCTATGAGGGAGGCTTCCAGCCCATTTCCTGCCCTGTGCAGCCCCACTCCCATCTATGGAGTGAAACTATGGAAAACTGATGTTGTCAACTATGGAGACTGCTCTGGGCCCTCCCCTTTCTCTCTGCCTCTCTTTGTCTGTCTCTCTCTCTCTCTCTCTCTGTCAAAAAAACAATAGAAATAAATCTTAAAAAGAAAATACGAATAAGAGGATAGGAATAAGCCCAGTCTATCTGAAATTTCACACTATATGTAAATAGGTTAAATTCCCTCATTAAAAGACAAAGCATCTGAGATTGAGCAAAGAACAGTCTAAATGCTGTTGATTAAAGACATTTAAAATAATAACAAAATGATGACAGTAAAAGAATAGTATATCAAATGTATACCAGGAGGATGCATACAAAAAGAGAGCAAGGGAGGCACTTGAAACAAAAAGCAATAGCAGCAGTCAGCTCACCAGGTAAAAGATAAATACATAGTAAAAATAGCTTATTTATATTAGAAATAACAAAATGAAATGAAAAAATTTGATTCATAAAAGCAAGTTAGTGTCTGTAAAGCACCTAGCACAGTTCCTAGTAAGAGGTTATATAAATAAGCAGTAGTAGTAATACTGATTTTGTTAGATAACTGGAGGTGAAATTACCAACACAAACGATATGTTTTTAAGATTCTTAAGTTATATATCCAGGTTATTCTTTTAACTTTTTATTAAAGTATAATATACATGTAAAACTCTGATAAATCAGTGCCCAGATCAAATGTTTCCAACACCCCCAAAATCCCCTTGTATTTCTGTTCCCTCCTAAATCTAGTCATCTTCCTTCCAAGGGGTATCTCTGACTTCTGTCAACACAAATTAGTTTTGCCTGTTTTATACTCCATATGAACAGAATCATGCATATATACTTTTTTTGTGCCTAGCTTCTTTTGCTAAGCATTATGTTTATGACATTCATCTATACTGCCAGTGTGCTTGTGGGAATATTTATATTTCTGTGTAGCAGTTCATTGTATGAATGTACCAAAATTTTCCATTCTTCTGTTGATGGGCAATTGGGTAGTTTCCAGTTTGGGCCTATTTTGAAAAGTGCTGCTATGAGCATTGTAATACATGCCTTTTGGTGGATATATGGACACTTTTTTGTGTACACATTTTTCTGTTAGGTTGACTCTCTTTCCTAAGAGTTTTTTAATATATGCTTGCTACAAGTCCTTTGTTAGATATACATATTACAAATATCTTACCTCACTCTATGGATTGCCTTTTTACTGTCCCAATGGTATCTTTTGGTAAACAGCAGTTCTGTTTTTAAAATAATTGTAGCCTACTTCAAGGTCATAAAGATGTTAACTCTATGTTTTTTTTCTAACCAAATTGTTTTTTCCCCAGTACCATGAAATTATTTTGAGATCTTTTTCTCCATGACTGACTATACAAAGATAATGGAAGTAATGTATTTGTCTGTAAAGATGGGTAGAAATATCAAAATCAACTTGTTGAGTTTTCTTTAAATTGTCTTCCAGAACAATCTGAGAGAAGCAGGGAAATGCTTCCACAAGAACTCTTTTGTGGAAGGACCTCGTGTGCTTTAAGTGCAAATGTCCCTATCTAGCAATGACATTATTAGGTCTCTCACATTTTATTCTTGGTTCTTCTGTAGAAAATCCTCTGGTGATACACCTTGTGTTGTATTTCTCAAGCATACAAATATCCAAGTAAACAAACACCCCCCTTGTGCTAGCGTGATAGGGTGTTGCTGTCAAGTGTGTGACAATGCCTCATGCTTTTCCAATGTAACTTGTGTCATCATCTGCATGAAGATCCTTTATACCCAATATTGTTAGTGTTAAATAAAGAAGAGGAGGGTTCTGTGTGTTTTCAACATAACTTTCCAGTTCCTGGATATTATGATATGCTTTGTCATCCAAATTTTTCTCAATCAGTGATTTTCATAAGCTATCTTTTAATCATATTATGTGTTTGACAGCAGTTTATTGTCTACATTTCTCAGTCCCCTGCATTGGGGCTTGTCTTCCCATCCTCCTTGGGTTTCTGTGAATTCAACAATTGGGGCCCAGAAACAGGGCCGGCCTCTACTGGTGCACAGATCTTCCATAGTTCAATGGCCACAGGCTGACATGATGTATTGTTACAGTATATTGTCCACATTTTTTACCTAAACTGCCATCATATCAGTTCAGTTTTTTTCTCAGAGACCAAGTCTGAACCGGTTCTAAGCTGAAGGGCCTCAGTGCCGAAGCGGAGCCCTGGGATTCCACAGGGAGCATCAACAGCCTTCACAGTCTTGTTTCTGCAGCAGCTCCAGGTAGCGCGGGGTCAGCGCTGGAGGCGCTGGGCCTGCTGCCCACGCAGGGATACCACGTTGCTTTTTGAAGTGAGTGAATGGCAGTGTACACAGCCACCAGGTATGAATAAATGCTCGTTTTGTCATATGCATCCCAGGACCTAGCAAGTCCCCAGCAGGCCAGGATATCCTTCCTACCTTTTGGTAGGTCTGCAAGTTGAATGGTGCAGGCCTTTTCCTTTAGTAGCTAGAGAGTTGTGCCATTTACCAAATCAGACGCCGTTCACGAAATGACCCGTTACCGCACATTACAACCAAATCGTCTTTTTCATAATGTATTTTTTTAGTGCCACTAGTGAAGGGATGAGGGGTGACACATCCTTTCCACTAACATTAGTATTTCATCTGTACTAAGGCCACACTCAAGCAAACTTGGAAAGGCAGTTTAAAAAATAATCATGGATAGTATTTGCTGAGCACTTATAATTGGTTGATATAGATAGTTTATTTATTAGTAATATTAATACCCATTAATAATAGAATTTACTGAGTACTTGAGGCACTGTGTTAAGAGCTTTATGTCTATTATTTAATCTTCACAAAATGTCTCTAAGGCAGGAATGATAATTATCCCAGTTTTAGAGATGAAACTGAGGGTCAGTGAGATTGAGTAAATATCCCAAAGGAGCCTAGTCAGTAAATGTTGGAACTAAGTAATTATTAGAACTAAGACTGAAATGCAGGCCTAACTATTCAAAGTCTGTATCTAGCTCTCTAGCCAACATGTGTATCTAATAGTCATGCTGTACAAGACAGTTTTCTGAGGTGGAAAAGTCTTTCCTGTGACCATGCCAGTAGGTCTAGAGTATCCCAGCAATTGAAACTTCACAATATAATTGGGTAGCATGGCATAAAATACTCTGTGATCTAGCCCTTGCCTATATCTGCAACGCTAAACCTCACCTTTGTTTTGTGTCAAGCAGAACCAAACTGCTTCTAGTGCCCTGGGAATCTCATGCTGTTCATGGCTTCCTGCCCTGAGACACACATATTCCCTTTACTTCAAATGTCCTGTCTTGATTATCTGGAAAATTTCTTTAAAATCCAGCTAGGACACCACCTATTCCAGTAAGCCTTTCCTGATTTTCCTCTTGACAATGTTAACCATTCTGCCCTTCACATTAACCTTTCTACTTTATATAAAAATGCATTGCTCACTCATTCATTCAACATTACATACTATTTTTGCCAGGCACTAGGCTAACTATGAGGATACAGGGTTAAATAACATTTTTGCAGAAGGAGGAAGGACTACATAGACTTTGAACTGCCAGTAGTTCCCATCGCTGAAATAAGAGTGACTTTCAAGTTGGGGTGAGTAGGGATAGGGGTATGCTAGCAAAATGTGGTAGGGCATTCTGATTCAGCCCAATCTGAGGAATCAAAGTTTATCTGTTTGTGGGAAAAAAATAGCTGTCGATCCAGCTGGGCATTTATGTGAATCAATCCTTATGCTAATGATTTTGAGCCCTTGTGGGGGCAGGAGTTAGGACCAACTCTGAGAGAGTTTTTTGAAAAGGAGACTCAAATACTCTGGACACAAGTTGTGTTAGCTGTGGAACCATAGAAAGGTCATCTCTGCACTCCTGTGTAGCAATCTTTTTATATTTTTCTTTTTATTGTTTGAGAGAAGGGTAGAGAGAGCACAATGGGGCAAGGGCCCAAAAGCAGTCTCCAGAGTTGTACTTCAGTAGTTGTGACATGGCTTCATTCCACACAGGTGGATGTAGGGAGGCGAGAACCTTCACCACCGAGCCATCCTGGCAGTTACCAGTTTTGCTGCAGTTCAGCACATGGGGTTGCATAGGCCGGGGCCAGGAATCAAACCCTGAACCTTGCAATTGAGAGGCAGGCACTCAACTGCTGAGCTATCCCAGCATCCCCCTGCTGCAGTATCTTGAGTGGCAACTTTTAGCACGTTGGCTAGTAGCCTCCTAAACTAGAGTTACTGGCATTTTCACTGTGAGCCCTATCAACAGTGACAGTGGCAGCGGGGTGGGGGGTAGCACCTTTAAATGGCTTCATGAGCAGAGGACATTAAAGAGAAGGAACCAGAAAAGGGTGGATGCTGCATGAAGGACTAAGGCTGACAGACAGGTTCATGATCCTATTAAGGTACACCTGGGCATTCCTAGAGCTGAATTCTGGGATACTGAAGTGTGTGTGTGTGTGTACACATACACACACATATACAACTACACATCAGTAAATTAAGATTATATGTATAATCTTAATTATAACCATAAACTATTGAGTCCCTGAGACATATGTTGCACTTTTTTTTATTATTAAATTTATTGGGGTGACATTGGTTAGTAAAAATTGCATAGATTTCAAGTGTGCAATTCTAGAGTACTTTGTCTATGTGTTATGTGTTCACCACCCAGTGTCAGCTTTGAGTTACACTTTTTTTTTTTACTATCAGAGAACTGTCTTACACATTTTTATGTCTCAGGACCTAACATAAACCCTGATACAAAGCAACTGCTGACAAAATATTTGTGGCTTTATTTAATAAAGGAGGTGGGAGGACTCGGAGAGGAGAGGGTGGGGAGCATCACGCATACATGCACATGCTTACATGTACTACTTCCTGATCTGACCGGACCTGTAATATGAAACAGAAATGGGATCAGGACTCTGGGTTCTGGCCCCTCTGGAATCTGCCATCATGTGTGAGGAGGCACTTGGACAGATTCCGTGGCAGTTAGAAAGTGGACTGACTGGCTGCCAAGATGGAGAGGAGGGAACAATTAGTCTTGACCTTCTACAATCCTAAGATTCCCAAGCTTAAGGGGAACCGGAAATACCAAAGGGTGAGGAGGTACCTCATTACAGGTCAGATGGGAGGGAGAGGACTTACGTAAAGGCAAGTCTAGACAGTGTCCTCAGGACAGAGAAAAGATCATCCTTTTGCTTTTTATAGGAAGGGTAGGGATAGATATCCACAAATCAAACCCACATGGGGATATTCAAGGTAGAAAAGAGCAGGCAGCCCTGGGGATCAAGGGTTATCGTTTTGGATAGGCAATATTTTCCTCATCCTTGTAGCCCACCCTCCCCACCAACAAACATCCGAGTGCCTCGATGCCACCCCAGAGGCGGCAGCAGCATGTGGATCAGACACACACCTACATCCGAATATTCTGTGGCAGCCTCTGTGGTTTTAGCCTCCTCATGCAAACCTGCGTGTCTCCATTGAACTGGGTGCAGTTCCTGGTGATCAAGAATGGCCTTGAGCTCTACGCAGGACTCTGGATCTCATGCAGCCATGAGCTGTGCTGGAGCCACACACTCAAGCCACCCTGTGAGTGCCACTAAATGAAATGCCATAGGCCCCACAATTCCAGAGCTATCTGCCACATTGGCCTTCACCTTTCTTCCTCCAAGATCTTTTGGCCCTCATGTCTCCGAGTCCAGGAAGGATCTCAGCCAGATTGTGAATATGGCCATTTTTTTCTTTGGTGTCCTCAGTGCACTCTTTCTCCCTCCTACTCCAGGTTGTTTCCTCTCCCATATTATGAGTTGATACTCTCTATACTCTCTGGAAAAATCCCTTTTGTCATTTACAAGCTGTTAGAAGCAACATGATTGCTATTCTAATGTGGCTTGCAGAAATAGAAAAGAAATGATTTATCATAGCTGGGAGATAATACAAAGTGTCTCAACCTTTGTTGGACTTTCAAGGTCAAATTTTTTCTTCTAACAGTAGCAGAGAATTTAAGTGCATTATTATACTATAACAAATGCCAGCTATTTAGAGTAAATTATTAATGTCACATTTAATGTGAATTTAAGTAAATCTGAAAATGCAACACAAAACATTTAAAAATAAACTTCTAGACTAGAAGACACCATATGCATGAGTTTTTCCTTTTTTTAAATTATTAAATTTATTGGGGTGACATTGGTTGGTAAAAATTACATGTTTTCAGGTGTACAATTCTACATTACATCGTCTATGTATTGCATTATGTGCTCACCACCCAGAGTCAGTTCTCTTTCCATCACCATATATTTAATGTTCCCTCTCTACTCTCCATCCCCCTCCCTCTCCCCACTTACCCTCAGTTAACCACTAACTCATTGATTGTGTCTATGAGTATTTGTTTCTTTGTTACTTTCAGTTTTATATTCCACCAATAAGTGAAGTCATGTTTCTTGATTTTTTTCAGTCTGACTTATTTTACTTAATAAGATGGTCTCAAGGTCCATCCATGTTGTCACAAATTACTGTATTTCATCTTTTCTTATTGCTGAGTAGTATTGCATTGTATAAATGTACCACAACTTCTTTATCCAGTTGCCTATCAAAGGACACTTTGGTTGTTTTCACAACTTGGCCACCTTGAGCAGTGCTGCAACGAACATTGGGGTATATATATCTTTGCAAACTAAGGTTTTCAAGTTTTTTGGTTAGATACCCAGAAGAAGGATGGCTGGGTCATCTGGTAATTTTATTCTTAATTTTTTGTGGAATTTCCATACTGCCTTCTGTAGTGGTTGTACCAATTTATATTCCCACCAGCATGTATGAGGGTTCCTTTTTCTCCAAAGCCTCTCCAGCAATTGTTATTTCTTGTTGTGTTGATTATAGCCATTCTTACAGGTGTGAGATAGTATCTCATTGTGGTTTTAATTTGTATTTCCCTAATTGCTAGTGAAGTTGAGCATTTTTTCATAAATCTTTTGGCCGTTTGTGTCTTCATGAGAGAAGTGTCTGTTCAGGTCTTCCCATTTTTCAATTGGATCATTTGGTTTTGTTGAGTTGTGTTGTGTGAGTTCTTTATATATTTTAGATATTAGCCCCTTATCAGAGGCATTGTTTGCAAATATTTTCTCCCATTGGTTGGTTGCTTCTTTATTTTGTTGACAGTTGCATAAGTTTTTCTGTCAGGACCAAGACTTAGAGGAAGGACATAACTAAACAGTTTTCCAATCCTCTACAAAAGATCCATAGGCTTTGTCAGCCTGTGACAATAATATGTGATTATTGTCCAAATTCAGGAACTTTAAACCTTTGTCTACTGCAGGGATTCCCAACCCCATGCCCGCGGGTGCCATGGCGCCCACGGCCCGATTTGTGTGCGCCCGCCATTATTTGACTGCATCAGAAGTTTTTCATAAACACTCAGTAAAACTATCATTTATTTTTATACATTTGTTAGACTTTTAAAATATTGTTTGAGTATCTACACAGGTTTATTATAGTCGTTGGTATGTTTGCGATATCATATGTATAAGTTTTTCCCTAGCTTTCGCCTTTGTACATGTCGCGTCTTGTTTAGCCGCTGCGCTCTTTAAACTCTCCTCCACCCAACCGGGAGACGCCAAGTTGCCATTTTCATTGCGGTTGCTGGACTGATCGGGTCGTGACGGTTAGCTAGGATCACAGTGTTTTGATATATTCAATTTTAAATGAACTAAAAGCGAGGTAGGTAATCTATTATTATGGTGGCAATTTGATATGATATTGTAGTTCTATAACTATTTTTATTTTTATTTTTTTAGTCC
>PVKE010031235.1:0-19157 GCA_004027555.1 Craseonycteris thonglongyai
TATGTGCTCACCACCCAGAATCAGCTCCCCTTCCATCACCATATATCTGGTGTCCACTCTCACCAGCCCCCCCCCCAACTCTTCCTCCCTTCCTCCCCCCTCCCCAGGTAACCACCAAACTATTGAGTGTGTCCATAATGCTGGTGCCCTCTCCCACCTCCCCTCCCACTCTCCTACCCCTGTCCTCCCTTCCCTCAGGCAATCCAGTTATTGAGTGTGTCCATAGGTCTCTGTGTCTTTGTTACTTTCAGTTTTATATTCCACCTATAAGTGAGGTCATATGTTTCCTGATTCTTTCAGTCTGACTTATTTCACTTAATAAGATGGTCTCTAGGTGATTGTAGCCATTCTAACAGGTGTGAGATGGTATCTCATGGTTTCGATTTGCATTTTCCTAATAGTGAATGAAGTTGAGCACTCTTTCATATATTTTTTTGATGTTTTTATGTCTTGGGAGAAGTGTCTATTCAGGTAGGTCTCTGCTCTTTTTTAAATTGGATTGTTTGATTTTTTGTTGTTGTTGTTGAAGTGTGTAAGTTCTTTATATGTTTTAGATATTAGCCCCTTAACAGAAGAGGAATTGTTTGCAAGAATCTTCTCCCATTTGGTTGTTTGGCTCTTAGTTTTGTTGATGGTTTCTTTTGCTGTGCAGAAGCTTTTTAGTTTGATACAGTCCCGTTCATTTTTTCACTTTTTCTTCCATTACCTTTGATGTAAAATTCATAAAATCCTCTCTGAACTCAGTGTCCATGAGTTTAGTACCTATGCTTTCTTCTAGGTAGTATATTGTTTCAGCTCTTATGAGTAGGTCTTTGATCGATTTTAACGTTTCATTTTTATGACCGTTAGTTTTTAAAATTGTATATTTCCTATGGGTCCAACAGAAGCTGCATAAAAGGCACATTTTAATGAAAACAGAAGCTGACAACATGAAAGCACAATATAATGTACCTCTTTTCATCTTTGTTATAATTTCTTTCATATTTTCATAATCTAAAGATGTTTTAGTCAATTTTCTTATAGCTTGTATAGGTATCTATCAAGAATTTCTCTACTAGAAAGTAAGGAATGATTTAACTAGTAGTGGTCTGACTTCATTGTTGTAACCTGGCCCATACTAGCTTCAGAGTTTGTTGAACTTGGTTCTTTTTAAAGCATACTTTATGATATCTACATGCAGTGTATTATCACCCTTATAGTTCTATATATGAAATCTCAAAATCTAATAGTCTACTCTTATCCTTTGCAATCTTTCCCTGACTTTTCTCTTATTATTTCAGTTCTTTTATTTCATAAAATTCTCCTAGCCTTTGTACCTTCACTACCATCAAAACTCTAGGGGAAGCCAGGATGGCCCAGTGGGTTGAGTGCTCGTTTTGCAGCCCCTGGGTCCAAGGATTGAATCCTGGCCCTGGCCCTGGCCCGTGTGGACCCATATGCTGAACTGGGGTGTGCCCCCAGTTCAGTTCTCGCCGAACTTCCCATGTGGGAGGCCCTGGCCCAGTTTCTGCCCTGCACAGGCCCGTGCCCACCTGTGGAATGAAACTATGTCGAAAACTGATGATGTACACCTGTAGAGACTGCTCTGGGCCCTCCCCCTTCTCTCTCTGTCTGTCTCTCTCTACCTCTGTCAAAAACAATAAAAAGAAATCTAAAAAGAAAACTGTCATTTTACTGTACTAGTGCATTTGACTGCACTTAAATTTTTCTTTCAATTTTGTGTCCTTTCAGAGTGCTTAGCTACCAATTGTAGATTCGTCTAACTAACCATCCATCACTCTAATATCTTGGATATTGAGACTTTTTGCTGAAAATCATAATATAATATTACCGTATATGGATTCATTCTATTTCCAAAACCACAGTTTGCTCTTCCTGTAACATTTTTGGAAATAGTAGGTATTCTTTCTAGAAATTGTTTTTAAGATTAATGTAAACGTTTTACAATTTTAAATAATACTTATCTATCCACATGGAGGTTACCTATTTCCAAAACAGTAATATATTCTAGAACATTAAAGAATATAATTGATAAGTGAAAACACAACTCTATTTTTTATTCTACTTGCAAATGGAAATGTGTCCTTTAATTTGTCACCTGAGATAAATATTAACAAGCTGGTAAAAAAAATTTGCAGTAAAAATATTACTCTATGAAACAGAAGGATTTTGTGCTATGAGAGACAAACACTTCAAAATATAAAAGTAATTTTATGATTTTGATTATTGTATTGTTACATAACATGTTAATATTATAAAGCTGTGTGAAAAGGATATGGAAATTCTCCATATTTTGCAACTTTATTCAAAACAAAAAGTTAAAACGTAGAAAACTATTAGTTATTGTTAGTTTTAAAATATGAATTACTTGAAATAATTTCAGATTTACAGAAACTTTTCAAAGATATTACAGAGAATTCCTGTGTAATCTTCACTCAGTTTTCCTCCTAGTGTTAATTTATTAATTAAAAAATCATTTTCAGAGTACATTTAGTAGCTGAATACATGTAGTGAACTTATCACTCCTATCTTATTGAGATATGTTTTACTATTTATTAGTAACTTTAGTACTCTTTACTTTTGCTTTTATTATGGAAACGATTTGACTGTAGAATTTAAATAAATGGGATTATATGTTCTCCTTGAAAAATCATATCACATTATAATTATTAAATTAGTATACTGGTTTACATAAAATATGTTAAACATACCGGTATTTAAAAACCAAATTTTTTAGAGCATGTATATTTTTAATTATCAAAATTTTAATTAAATTTTATATGCATTAATTGAGCCCATCTATGTTTAAAGCATTTTTGTAGGCATTATAAGGACATATAAGAATTTTTTCAGTTTCTATTCTAATTGTCATTTTTTTGTGTGCTTGTTCAAATTTTTTTAATTTTATCATTTTACCCTAATCTTAGCAAGTGACCACATATTATTTTTCTATAACTACAATGGAAATCATTAGAAATCAACTTCTTCACCTACTCTACCCATTGTCTTCAAACTTGTTTATATAATTTTGTCTTTTTAACTCTTCCATTTACTTTTTTCTCTAAAACCTCAAACTGTTATCCTTTCCTCCATTCCCTTATACTGCCAGGTATCTAGACAGAGTAGTATACATTATTACCAGTGTTCCACTTCCAAGTCATTCTTTATTCACTAATTGCAATGTGGGACCTCAACCATCTCTCTCTTTGGAAACATTTGTTTGCAAAAGTAATTAATTATGTAATATGCAGACCCAATGGCCATTTAAAACTGAGCTCCTAATTGACCTAGTTAAGGTTGTTTCATTTGTCAATTACTCCCACAATTTAAAAATTCTCTTCCATTTGGATTTCAGTACAGATTGCATTTCTTTTATTCTTTTCTTTTTAACTCTTTGAGTCATCCTCTGTACTTTTTACTGGCTTACCTTTCTCTGTCAATTTCATATTTGTAATTTCATAAATCACATGGACTAAAGTACATAAAATGGAAAAAAATGTAGGTGAAAAACATTATAAACAAAGATGAAATAAAAGAAAATATTTGCAAGATATATCAAAGAGTTGAACTCCCTAATATGTAAACAGATTTCTGAGTTCTTGACATCATAAAAAGAAAAAGAAAAAACCCAACTGAAAAAGTAGACAAAAGATATGATGGGTAATGATTTATCACATGACACCGCAATTCTAGACATAGAGCCCAAAAGAAATAAAAAATTATGTTTATGCAAAAAAACTTGTACATGAATGTTTATATCAGTATTATTCATAATAGCAAAAAAATGGTAACAACCAAAATGTTCATTAACTGATGAATGGAAAAATAAAAAGTGGAGTATTCATATGATAGAATATTGGCAATAAAAGAAATGTGGTACTGACTAATGCCACAATGTGGATGAACCTTGAAAGCATAATGCTAAGTGATAGAAGCCTCTCACAAAAGTCCACATATTTTATAATTCCATCTCTGAAATTTTTCTGCAAATTTATACCTGCAGAATATATGTTAGTGGTTGCTTAAGGATTGATTGTGGCAATAAGGATTTTAGGGTATCATGGCTAGCTGGTGAGAGGTTCTTTTTGGAGTGTTGAAAATATTCTAAAGTTTATGTAGTGATGCTTGCACAACTCTATGAATACATTAAACGTTGAATTGTATACTTTACAGATTTATTTTTATTGTTTTTGACAGAATGAGATACAGAGACAGCGAGAAGGGGGAGGGCCCAGAGCAGTCTCCATAGTTGCACATCATCGGTTTTCCTACGTAGTTTCATTCCACAGGTGGGCATGGGGCTGCATAGGGCAGGAACTGGGCCAGGGTCTCACCCTGGTGAGAACCTAACTGGGGTCACTCCCTAGTTCAGCATATGGGTCCGCATGGGCCAGGGCCGGGCTTCAATCCTCGGTCTCCAGAGCTGCAAAGTGAGTGCTTAACCCACTGAGCCATCCTGGCTTCCCTGAATTGTATACTTTAAATATAAAGTGTAAGGTATGTGAATTCTATCTATGAAATTATGAAATTAAGCTGTTATGTTAAAATATATGCATATATATATGTGTGTGTATGTATATATATATATATATACATACACACACATTGATCTGTTCAACCTTGAATGGATCTTTAACCCATACATGAATTTTACTATAATACATTGGTCATTTGCAAAGTTTTTGCTCACTAAATTATGCAGATCTTGCGAACGTAAAATGTGTCATTTGTCAATTTCACTACCAATCTCAAAAATATACTCATTTATGTATTGAGAATCTACCATGGTGGATATGAAGTTTACATAATTATAATTTTTCAATTGAAAGCTCAAATTTTATTGTTAGCTATAAATCCTGACTTTTTTTTTTAAATGACAGGCTTACTTTGGTTTTTTTTTTTCATTTTTAAGAAAATGTCTGCCCAATACCCAAGTCTAAATAACTATCATTTGTTTGTCAGTCATTATTTCAAATAAAAATAGTTTTCTATAAAAAAGTAGTTCATATAGAAACTCAACTACACAGTCCTATTCCTCAGGAAACTGTTGTATTTCATTTAAACTTCCCATTTCCTTATGCAGAGTATTAAAAGATGTGTATTTAAGTGTGAATAGTTAATAAAAATCAATGATTTTTGCTGCTTCAAAAAATTCTTAAATTGGTATCTTTTTAATTTGAGCACAGGGTTGTGAAGAATTCAATGACTACTAGTACAGCTTGGTTTCATTACCTTTAACTGTCCTTAGGTACTAGCAGTTTTACCTACCATTTAAGTTGCACTATAAATGCAATCAATGTCAACACAGTGAAAAATGCAAATAACACTTTATTTTTGTGAAAACTGAGTTGACTTTGTGGATCCTCGAGAAGTTCTCAGGGTCTTTCATGGGTATGCAGACCCTTTTTCAAGAATACATCAGATAAATAAATAAATAAATAAATCTTAAATAGCTCTTGGCATTTTAAATAAAAAAAAAAAAGAAAGAAAAGAAAAAAAACAGGGGAAGCCGGGATGGCTCAGTGGGTTAAGCGCTCACTTTGCAGCGCCAGGGACTGAGGATTGAATCCTGGCCCTGGTCCGTGCGGACCCATATGCTGAACTAGGGAGTTCCCCCAGTTCAGTTCTCTCTCTGTCTCTCTCTCTCTCTCTCTCTCTCTGTCAAAAACAATAAATAAATAAATAAATAAATAAATAAATAAATAAATCTTAAATAGCTCTTGGCATTTTAAATAAAAAAAAGAAAGAAAGAATACGTCAGTGTTTTTTCTCTATTTTTGACCCCTTTCTGGAACTACAAACTGATATTTCCAAAGTTTCAGTAGATAGCTCTATAGTAATGTCCTCATAATTTCATATGTTCAAATTCAACTCACTGTTTTCTGGCTTTTTACATTATTCTTGTTCCTATGTTCTTAAATGATCTTTCTTTATTAATGGCATTCTGCCCATCAGTCATCGAATTACAAACGTTATATTAATAGTTGGACTCAACCTGTACAATCCTTTACCCAGTGGGTCCCAAGTCTTATACCTTTTCCCTCCAAAAATTTTTTCCTTATACCTGTTTCCTCCTTTCCTCAGAATTCTGTTTTTAAAAGATTTATTTTATTGTTTTTGAAAGAAACAAAGAGACAAAGACAGAGGGGAGGGCCCAGAGCAGTTTCCATAGTTGTATGTCATCGGTTTTCAACATGGTTTTGTTCCACACAGGTGGGCGAGGGCCAAGCAGGGCGGCAACTGGGCTGGGGGCCTCCCACATGGGAGGCATGTCCCCTCAAGCCATGGGCAGAACCATGGGACGAGAACCGAACTGAGGGCCTTTCACATGGGAAGCACACCCCCGTCCAGCATATTTGATGCTCAGTCTCTGGAGCTGCAAAGCAAGCACTTAACTTGCTGAGCCATCCTGGCTTACCCCTTTCCTAAGAATTCTTAAGGTTGAGATTCTTGTCTTTTGTCTACCGGTATACCATGTGATCTGGTAATTGGTTTTTCTGTGTCCTGTCCTGGTCCTCCTCCTCTTTTTCTTGAAGAAGTCATTTTCAGTAACTGAAGTAGCTTGGATTTTACTCCACTTGCAAGTTAAAAAATTAGTCCATTGCTGTTTCATAGACATTGACAAATGACAAGAGCCTCCTGGGTCAGAGACAAAGGAATTTTTAGTCAAGACATGGCAGGTAGCTTGAATTTCATATTTCCATTGGTTCTGTTTATATTGTCACTCACTCAGGCACAGTATGGAAGTTGATGCAGGTGGAAGCTATGCACAGATTTTGTATCACAATTGAGGAATCCTGAACTTAAGAAAACCCCAATATTTAAAGGTGCTTATTAAACCAGCCTAACCTTTACCCTGAGATAAAGCCAGCATCTTTAACTTCTAAGGATGTTTGCTATATGAATATATTTTACACTTGATCTTAGCCAAAAGGCCGAGAAGCGATGATGAATATCTTCTAAAATAGAGAACAAATCTGATAAAGATCTATAGAGACACGAAAGACCCATGGAGAATTATCTCCCAACAGTTTTTTGAACATTGTTGTTAAAAATTATTTTTATGAAATACTTTTTGTTGTGTAACTCTCTGGTTCCAGCATGATTTTTCAGTGTTATAAACTACTTGTCCTTCATAAAATATGCTACGATGGACCCCTTGTTTTACTAATTTCCCAAGTAAGCCATGAACATAGTATCCCTCTGTGTTTTTGTACATGTTTCTCTGTGCATAATTTCTTTTTGGCTTTCTTGTTCTTAACCTGGTAAAAATCTTCAGCCTTCAAGAATCAGCCTGTTTATCAAATTCTTTCTGACTTTTTCATAACTCCCCAAACTTCTTGATGTTCTCATAATATTTTGTATATACCTCTATTATAACTCATTGAATTTGAATTTGTTTCCATGCTTCCTCCTGCACTAGACTGTGAACTCTTCAAGGTCTTTTTCAGGCTGTAATCCCTCACAGAGTACCTTAGATATGAGAGTTTAATAGAAGTTTGTTGGATTAACAAGTGTATCATTCCATGATGGGTGCCTAGTAACATGTTTATTTTGATGATGTTATGATTGAGCTACTAATAAGATTCTCCTTGAACTCACTGCATGTAAATCTTTTTTTCCTGAAAGAAATCTATACATTTTATCATCTAATGCTACTGTGTAATCTTATGTTAATGTGCAAAAAATACATGTTTATTGTCCATTGTTGTTTATTTCATTGTAAGAATAGACTCGGGGGGGCTAAAATGTGGGTCCATCAGATGTGAATATGCCTGGGAAAATGTCCTTTGACTCACCTGGCCTCACAATCCAGCACTTAGAACTATGATATTGTTGTTGCCACTTATTTACAGTTGGTGGATAGGCAGGCTCAAAGCTAAAGTCTCTTATCAGAGTCAGTCAGGAGGGGCCAGAACAGCATAAGCCTCTCAGCATTGTGATGAGATTGGCAAAAGGAGCTTCTTGAAAGACCCTATGGCATCCTCTCTGTGAACAGGAACTTGCATCAACAATAACATCTTAATACACATTTGAAAGCCAGTGAAGATTGCTCTTGTATTTCCAAAGTGCTGCTGATTTTACTGTGTACAGCCCTTTCAGTATTTTAAATGCTTGTATTCTTTACCTACATTGAAGGAGTATATGTATTATTGCCTGATACCACACTGTCAAGCACCACTGTCCTGTGACAACCTTCAGATCTTTTTCTTACTGATTTTTGAGAGTGCTTCATCCATTAAAGATACTGACCACCTGCCACATATACAACTTCTTTTTCCTGCTGAAGTTTATATCTAGTTACAGCTATCAGTACTTTCCTTTATATTTTTTGGCATTCATGCCATAGCTAGGAAATCTATCTCTTCTTTAAAGTTATTAAAATAAGCAGAATTTTCTACCTTTCTGGCTTTAATTTTTACATTTTTGGTTAAAGAGTGAGGTGAAAGAGTATATAACCACTTTATGGTTATATATACTTATCCCAGCCCAATCTATTGAGTAATTCTCTTTTTTTTGCCATCTCAATGAAATGTCATCTGTATCCAGTACTGTATTGCCATAGGTACTTGAGTCTGTATTTGAACTCTGTTTTTTTTTAACTTGGTTTCTTTGTGTCAATACCAAATTGTTTCAGTTAGAGTTGCCAAAAAATACTTTTTAATACCTGATAGTAAGTCTTCCACTCCCCTCATTGTTATTACTTTTTCAGAATACATTTTCCTATTGTCCTCTCAGGTGAATTTAAGGATCATATTGATGTTTTCAGAATATCACAATGGAATTTATAGGTTCATTTGGGAGAAATAACTTTTTTGTAATATATTTTTAGTGGAAAATGTTTGTCTTTTTGTCTTATATCAAAATTTCCATTTTAATTTCCTATTTTGTGTATGTGTATATGTATGTATATAGATACACACACACGGTTTTAAAAATATAAAAAGAGTAATAGATTGAAACATATTAAAAATAACAAAATCCAACAGTTTCTACTGATACTGAAAAAAATAACCTTCCCTTCTGGGGGTTGCTGGGCACTAAGTTCTTTCTTTCTTTGGATGACAGTGGTTAGTAAAATTACATAGGTTTCAGAATGAGAGAAGATATTTACCAATGAGGCATCTGATAAAGAGTAAATATCCAAAATTTATAAGAAACTAATATAACTCAGTGCAAAAAAACAAACAGACAATCCAAATAAAAAAGGGGGCAGAAGACCTGAATAGACATTTCTCCAAAGAGGACATACAGATGGCCAATATACACACGAAAAAATGCTCAACATCACTAATCTTCAGAGAAATGCAAATAAAAAACCACAATGAGATACCACCTCACTCCTGTGAGAATGGCTATTAATAAATCGACCAACAACAAATGTTGGTGAGGATGTGGAGTAAAGACAACACTGCCACACTGTTGGTGAGATTGCACATTGGTCCAGACACTATGGAAAACAGTATGGAGGCTCTTCAGAAAATTCAAAATGAAACTACCTTTTGATCCAGCAATTCCAGTCCTGGGTATTTGTCTAAAGAATTCCTAAACACTAATTGAAAAAAATACATGCATCTCTATGTTCGTTGCACCATTATTTATAATAGCCAAGATATATATGGAACCAATCTAAATGCCCATCAATAAATAATTGGATAAAGAAGCTTTTATATATATATATATATATATATATATATATATACACATATATATATATATACACACACACACACACACACATATATATATATATATATATATATATATATTTTGTTTTTAAGATTGATTTTTTTTTTTTTTATTGTTTTTGACAGAGACGGAGTAAAGGGGGAGGGCCCAGAGCAGTCTCCATAGTTGTACATCATCAGTTTTCAACACGGTTTTGGTCCAGACAGGTGGGCAGGGGCTGAACCGGGGTGGGGTGGGGGTGGGGGGCAAGAACCAAACTGGGGCCTCCCGCATGGGAAGCACACCCCAGTTCAGTATATAGGCTGGGACCAGGATTCAATCCTCAG
Source organism: Craseonycteris thonglongyai (assembly GCA_004027555.1). Taxonomy (NCBI): domain Eukaryota; kingdom Metazoa; phylum Chordata; class Mammalia; order Chiroptera; family Craseonycteridae; genus Craseonycteris; species Craseonycteris thonglongyai. Next base: position 10,017 of record PVKE010031235.1, read on the forward strand.
TCCCCGGGGCTATAAAATGAGTGTTTAACCCACTGAGCCATCCAGGCTTCCCCATATGCATAAATATTTTAAACTTTTGTTACAGAAAATTTCAAACCTACACATAATAGAATAATATAATGAACTCCATATACCAGTTTTCTGGCTTCAGTAATTTAACATTTTGCCACATTTTGTTTTATCTCTTTCTCCAATGAAGCAAATTCCAGATATCGTATGACTTCTTTTATAAATCATTCAAATTGACTCTTCAGGATTGACACTTAAAAAAAATACCACTATACTATTACTTTAAAATAATTTTTAAATGTTATTTAATATCCAGTTTATATTCAAAATTTTTTAAAGATTTATTTTATTGCTTGAGAGAAGGTTAGAGAGACTGGGGGAGGGCCCAGAGCAGTCTTCATAGCTGCAGAATCATCAGTTGTGTGACAGTTTCATTCTGCATAGGTGGATGTGGGGCTGCGTGGGGTGGGAACCAAACATGCTGAACTATCCTGGCATCCTCTCATATTCAAATTTACATATTTGTTTCAAAAATATTTATTTGTGATAAGTTTATTTGAATCAAACTTTAAACAAGAATTCAAACATTGCCTTTATACTTTATATCTTTGATTTAATAATTATCATAATTCTCACTTTTTAAAGTGTCATTGATTTTTTTCTTTTTTAAAAGAGAAGTTGGGTTATTTGTATTGTAGATTATCTTACTTTTTGAATTTGGTCAATTGCTTCTTATTTAATATTTGCCCATAGAGCTAGAGGTGTGGTTAGAGGAAGCTTTCATTTCTTTAGGCAATATATCTTTTTAAAGTGTTACTCTATCATTTCTCTTATGTCTCATTTATAACCCTGTAAGTCATCACATCTGGTTGTTACACTTTTTGTGATGCTATGACTGAACAGTGGCTTCAAGTGTGGTTTCTTCCTGCTTCTATTGTGTGTAGAATTTTTCCTTTAAAACCTTTTCCAGTTTTATTGAGATATAATTGACATACATCACTGTATGAGTTTCAGCTGTACAGTATAAAAGGTTTAATAACATATATTGTGAAATAGTTATCACTATAATTTTAACACCCATCATCTCATATAGATACAATAAAGTGAAATGGAAAAAGAGCAAAAAAACTTTTTTCCTTGTAATGAGAACTCTTAGGATCTACTCTCTTAACAATTTCATATATATCATACAGTAGTGGTAACTATAATGATACTGTACATTGAATCTCATTATTTTTCTGAGTTATTATTCATATATGAGAAAAATTTTAAAGCATATGTGTTAGTAACTGAACATCTTACCAAACTCTCTTTACTATTTCTAATAATTTTTTAGTGTATTTTTTTTAGTGACCATTACTGAAGAATGGTTAAAACTTAGACTTTGTTCCTAAAAAGTCTACATTTAAGTTCTGGAGAATTTATTTAGCCTTTCTGTACCTTACGTAGTTTCTTTACCTGTGAAAAGGAGATTAAATGAGTTATTTCCCCTAATATGCAGAAAATACTTATGTTTGTTTCTAAAATTCTCATTTATTTTGCAGACTGTGACATTGTGGTTTCATCTTTCCATATTCTTAATGCTTCATTTTAATTTTAAAATATAATTATATTGGCTATAACATTGTTAAATAATAACAGTGATAGCATGGATCTTTCAATAATATTAATAACCAATATCTATTTAAATGTTATTCTTATTTTACAATAAACAAGTATGTTTTATGAATATGATGGACATCATCAAAATAAATTTTTGGTATCTTGATCTCAGTTTTGGGATCTATTGATATGTTAAGATACAATTCATCAAATATGTCCTAGTTTATCTACTATGTGTCAAGTGCTGGGGATGCATTGATGAGCAAAACAGATAAAAATTCCTGCCTTTATGAAGTTCATATTTTAGTGGGAATGAGAAATATAATGTGGGGAAGCCGGGCTGGCTCAGTGGGTTAAGCTCTCACTTTGCAGCCCTGGGGACCGAGGATCAAATCCCGGCCCTGGCCTGTGCGGACCCATATGCTGAACTGGGGAGTGCCCCACTTCAGTTCTCACCAGGGTGAGACCCTGTCTCAGTTCCTGCCCTGTGCAGCCTTGTGCCCACCTGTGGAATGAAACTGTGTGGAAAAACAAATGATGTGCAACTATGGAGACTGTTCTGGGCCTTCCCCCTTCTCTCTGTCTCTGTATCTCTCTCTCTCTCTCTCTCTCTCTCTCTCTCTCTGTCAAAACAATAAAAATAAATCTTTTAAAAAAGAGAGAAATGGGGAAGCCGGGATGGCTCAGTGGGTTGAGCGCTCACTTTGCAGCGCCCGGGACCGGGGATCAAGTCCCGGCCCTAGCCTGTGCAGAACCATGTGCTGGGCTGGGACCTCCCCCAGTTCAGTTCTCTCTCTCTGTCTCTCTCTCTGTATCTCTCTCTCTGTCAAAAATAAATAAATAAATAAATAAATAAATAAATAAATAGAAAGAAAGTAATTGTTTTTTTAAAAAAAAAGAAATATAATGGATCTAATATGTAAGCAAATTAGAAGATGATAAAGAATAGGGATAAAAAGTAGAAAAGTGTGATTATGGTATTGGTAACGCTGAAACAAAGTAGCATTTTACAGTATTAAATAGAGTGTGAGGAACAGTTTTATTGAGAAAGTAAGATTTGAGTAAAGACTTTCAAAATGAAGGAAGAGCAATGTTCATAGCTGGGGAAGTCTAGTACAGTAGAAATGTCAGCAGTTGATAAGGGAGCGCATGCTTTGCATGTTTCAAAAATTTGCAAGTGCTAAGTATAGTTAGAATAGTATAGGAAGTGCAGCAGGAGATGAGGTTAGACTCAGACAGCAGGAGATAAATGAAGAGTGGCTTGATCCTGTAGGACCTCATAGTAGGCTAATATAAGGACTATTGTTTCTCCCTGAGTGATTTGAAAAACATTGCAGCATTTTAAGTAAAGAAATGACAAACACTGACTTACATTTTAAAAGGAAAATGTCAAGGATGGAAGCAAGGAGATTAGGAAACTATTGCAACAATTCAGGCAAGAGGTTATGGATGGGTAATCATAGTAGAATTAATGGAAAGTATTTGAAATAAATGTTAAAACCTGTAAATAATTTCTGATGGAGCTGTTGGGGAAGAAAAATTTTCTTTCACCCTTCTGGGCTCTTTGGCCGGTTTAATAATTAAATTGACATAAGATATATTAACAGAAGAAGAATAAATTTTTAAATTTTGTACATAGAGGAGCCCCATAAAACTGAAGGACAAATGAGCAGTTGAAGCTTATATGCCATCCTGAGCTAAGGAATGGGATAGGGGTGTGAAGATTCAGAGGGAAGTTGGGTAATTTGCAGGATAATAATAAGAGCAGATGTTTGCTAATTCGAGGGTTGTGCTGCCATACAGATAGGTCATTCAGATAAAAATTATCTCTGATAATAGCACTTTTTTCTGAGTGACACCCCTAACTAAATTTTTTTAGGTAGTTAATGGAGAGGTAAAAGTTTTTCTTGAGTTGGCTGGGTCTTGATTGCCTTCATCTCAAAATGATCCACATGCCAAAGTGGCACATTTTAGGGTGCCATACTTTTTAGGTTGCCATATTTCCCCTTTAGAGCTAAGTTTTTTTCCTAAAGAACAGGATGTAGGATGTCAATAACAGCGTCCTAATTTATCTCCTTATTGCTGCTGCTTTTATATCCAGTATAAAAATACTTCTGTACATAGTCGCAGAAATGATCTTTACTTAAATTTGATCATTTCACTTTCATGTTTTAAACCCTTCAGTGGAATCCTATTGCACCCTGAATAAAATTTATTCTTACCTTATCCAACAAGATATGCATGATCTGGAAACTGCATATTTTTACAAACTTATTTAGCTATTCTCCTCTCTCTCACTGAGTTCTAGCCAAACTGATTTTCAATTTTTTTTTAAATATGCCCACCTCTCTCATGTTTCAGAAGCATTGCACTTCCTTTTCTTTTGTAAAACTCCCCAACCCCAAGCTCATTCTTTTCCTGATGAGCTCATTTGCATATTTTGTGTCTCAAATATTCTCAGACAGACCTATTTAAAGTAGATTCTTTTCTTGCCCTTCCCTCCCACCAATTGTCCTTCTCAACCATTTGTTTTTTTCCTACATAGCATTTCTCACAATGATTTTATTTCTGTTTAATATTTTTGTTTTGTTAACATTTTTTCTTGTTTCATGAGCTAAAGACCATGACTTGTTCAACTTTGTGTTCCAGTGCTGGCATGGTGTCTGGCCCATAGAATTATTCAATAAATACCTTTAGATTGGATTGACTGAATAAATTAATAAACAAGTGAACAAATAAAATATTTACATTATCTGCTAGAGTAGCAGAGCTGGACATTACATCTTAGATTTCAGTTCAATCTTCTTATTTTGATATTCTCCCTTAATCAGCCATCACATATTGCTTATTGTAAGATGTTCATAAGTGATTCTTTCACTAGAAGAATATTTCCTCATTGTAACTCACTCAACTATTAACATCTAGGCAGATTCTTATTTTCAGAAGATAACTATACTTGTACAGTAATATTGTCATGGAGGTTTGTCAAAGGAAATTCGAAATAATAGCTTTAAAGATGTCTCCTATCCCCACCCTATTTTTCCCTTAAAGCTATTATCTTAAAGAAAGAAAGGGAACAAAAGAAATCTGTGGTGTGAGTTCAGGTTCACTACAGTAATTGTTTAAGAAAGGGCCCTGTTACCATGACAACAAATGCATGGATTTCAAATGGAAAATTCTCATCATATGGGACTGATGAAATCGTAGCATCCCTATCATCTTAGTATAGAATTGTTCTTTGTCAAGTGAAAAAAATTCTACCTCTGTAATTTAACCTCTGTTAAAATTAATTTTTAAATGTTCCTATAATATTTTTTGTCATTTACTATAACTTAAAATCATACCAAATATACTTTCACAGATGTGTCATGTAGAAAGGTAAGCATTTGATTTGACATTAAAAATTACTCTTCTAATCTGTACTTGATCTTTACCCAAATGGTAAATAAAATAGTAAATAGTTTAATGTATTGGGAGTTTTTGACAATAGAAAAGGACCTGTCACTTTATAGATTTCTTTGCCTTAAATGCTTTATAACTCCAATAGAGGAAAGCTGTTAAGCTTTAAGTGCTCTATCATATTTGCAGGCTTTTATAGTAGAGGAGAACAGCAGTGAGCAAAGATGATGGAAAAACGATGGCAGGTAGACTTAAAATACCATAAAACACAGACGATTGTGTGTAATGTCTTGAATTGAATCCTTTTTGAATGAAATGATCAGCCATATGTGCCACCCTTATGGACCCTGTAAGAAGAAGAGAAGAAATGTGCCCTAATGCTAACTGTGCATGAAATTGCAGTGTTAGGAGATATTGACCAGATGTTTCATTCTCATCAAATAGCTTGTTATGTGACTGAGTGAAAATATCTTTGCTGCTTTGATCACATACACCTTGAAAGAAGAGGTAATTTAATAGAGACTGCCATAGTTCATCATTGTCAATAAACTTTGACTTGACCTTTGCCTTATATTTTTGATGTTGCTTCTGATAGGTGTTGATGGGCAGATATTTACTGCCTTAGGGATTTTTCTATTTGTAAAGTGTATGCTACAAATAGTAAAAGAAAGATTTTTCTCAAGTTTTCTCTGTACTTGGGTTCTGAGCTGGCATACTTCTCTGTGGATTTTGTAGAATTTCTGGGCAAATACATCTGAGAGACCTTCTTACTTAAAGACCCACCATGGTTTTTCTCTAAAAAGTGTCTTATAACTCTTCACCTCTCTGTCCCAGTTTTAATTGGCCACAATAAACATGTATGGTAATTATTGTCTTATTTTGTATCCAGCATATTCTTTTACTTTTTTATAGCTTGAAAAAATGGATCTCTTAGAAAATCATTATAATTTCCTAACTTTTACAATTGAGGACAATGACAGCTAAGAGATTAATTTACTTATACAAGGTCATATAATTACTATTTTCCAGGCCAGCTATTTCTGAGGTCTGATGATACTCCTTCCAGTATGATTTTCGTTACTTCCTTTTCTTTCCTCATATCTAGAGTAGTGATTAAGGGTATACCTTCTAAAATCATATATACTTAAGCTCTGCCATTGACTTACTTTCCTCACCGATGCAATTGAAATAGTAAGTATCTGTCTCATGCTTGGTTGTTCAGATTAACTGAGATATGTAGAAGGTAAAAAGACTAGCATAATGCACAACATGCAGTACTTACTTAGTTCTTAATTATGTTGTTGTTTCTAACTCATCTTCAGCTAATCATAGTGTTTTTTTGGTGAACCTTTGGTTTGTATTTGGATTTATTTAGCATAATGTTTTTTTAAGTTGTTGGGGAAAGTGTTTGGAATATAATGGAAAAATGATAAAATAATTTTTTGAAATTATTTAAAAATTTTGATAAATATATGGATGAATAATATGTCCTTTAAACTAGAGCAGCCATTGCTACCACATCCTTTGACTTGAAATTGCTTGAGGGTGGTAGGGAAGGAAAGAGTGTTCCTCGACCCACTTAGTGTCTTTGACTGGGTCTGAAAATTAAACTTATAAAGCATAAAAATCTACTTAATATAAGTTTTATGTGACACGGGTGCCTTCATAGGAAAATAAAGACTCAAAGAAACATTTGACCTGAGTGTTTTTCTGCTAGCTTTGTTGAAGAGTGAGAAATCTTGTAGGAATATGGTTAAATCAGGGAATGAGGCAAGTGTAGTAAACTGAGTGAACTTTTGTTAGGATTTTCTTTATATTCCTTTGTCTTTGGGATAAGGATGTTCTTTTCCACCAGCCATGGGGACACTTTTCACATGAGGGTTTCATGACTTGTTTCAGGAGAAAGGGGAAGGGAAGATCAGAGCACCTTTCTGCTTCTGCCATTTCCTCACATTTTTTCCACTGTGCCATAATTTGGAATAGTGTGTCCTGATCCCCATCAGTGTATTCCCACACATTTATTATGTAAAGGAATTTAACTATTTCAAATAATATGGAAATGTGATATATTGAATTCTGTTCTAAAGACATTTCTAGAAAGTTAAAAAAAAATCTACTTTCTCCTTAAGAGATCTCATTTTATTCTAACCTAAAAGAAAGACTTCATTGTGCATAGCAAGAAACTAAAAGTCAAGGTAGGCATGATTTTTTTCAAATCTAGGGAGAACATAGAAGTATATGGTTTTTTATTTTTCAAATCTTGGGAGAACATAGAAGTATATAAAAGAGGGTTATCTGGAAGAAAATCCAGCCATTGTCAATATAATAAGAATGGTTACATGACAGGATACTTTCCAACAGCCCTTGCATATACTATCTCCTAGTGACAGAAATCTTGTTGCTTAAAGGATTCTGGTGAAAAATGGAATAGAAACCTGAAGCCTATTATAACAGCATATTCAGGTGCTATAATAAATAAATAAATCTAGGCTACTTATTTTTGATAGTTAAACTAATTAACAATTTCAGGTAAGTTTTTTTTTAAGACATAACTTATATAGTATTTTAAATTTGCATAAATAGCTCTGGATTAAATCATTTTCATGGTTAATTTGGTAAATCCTATAACTTGTTACTCTTCTGCTTAAAAGAAAAAGCCTTCCTCCTGGGCTAGCTATAGCTGTTTTCCCTTTACCTTCTGTATCCCCTCCCTTTTGGTGTGGGTGGCCTAGTCCCTTTTAGTAATCTGATGAAATATGAGAATCCTCTCCTCTGAAAAATATATCAGTCTTCTTATAATTTTAGGGAGTTCATGGATTCCCTCTTTCTTCCACACATACCTTGCCCTGAGAGGGGCCTGTGGATCTCAGACAGTCTATAGACCTCCTTAGAAAGTATTCAAACTTCTTCTTAGTATTCTAAATATTTAACAGTTTGCCTTAGAAATAACAACAATAATATCTAGTGTTATTGCTATTCATATAATAATTACAATAGTAGTAATTATAAGAGTAGTTAAAATGAGCCAACCTTATACCAAATCCTACACTAAACCTTTAACCTGGATTAATGATTATATTGTTATTGATATCTCTAAGTGGAACATATTCAGTATGCATTGATTGTGTGTTTTAGAAAATACTGTTTGTTTATTTGTTTGTTTGTTTTGGAAAATACAGTATCTTTAAAATACAGATTTAAAGAAGAGATTATAGCATTTTGATTCTAAGACCTTTTCCTATTAACCTTCATTTGTTGCATTTATAAGGTACCAAAGCCCATTTGGGAATACTGAATTTACTTTTAGTTCTCTAATTCCGAAGTAGGAAGCTCGGAAAAACATAAGATAGAATATGAATGGAATAAGGTATTAGCTATACTGGAACATTGCATTCAAGAGTGTGAATACCATAGGATGAATTGCAGTTCATGATTCAATCATAAAGTTGTTTATGTTTGAACGTTGCTAAGAGAAATGGGTAACAAAGAATATTTTTGAAAGATCACTCTAGGAGCATTTTATTTTAGGGAAACAGAACTGAAGGCAGGGAGATGAGTTATACTTTTGCGAATGATTGTGAAGGGAAGCATGGGGGAGAATGAGGCATGATTGCTAAATGACAGGTTTTGGGGGGAGGGTGACAAAATGTTCTGGAGTTAAACAGTGGTGATTGTTGGCACAACCTTGTGAATATATGGAAAACAAGTGAATTGTCACTTTTAAGTGGTAAATTTTATGGCATGTGAATATATTTCAACAACAAAAAAAGCTTAAAGAAACCTTTGCAGTACCATATTTTCTGGCGTATAAGACGACCGGGCGTATAAGACGACCCCCTAATTTTACAGTTAAAACATAGGTTTAGGCCTATATTCTCTGTATAAGACTACCCCCCACTTCCGAGGCAACACCAGTTCTTTTTTTAATTAAATTTTTAATGAATGACATTTTTCAAACATACCGTAATATAACGTACATTGATATGATAAATGGAAGGTCTCTTCACAAAAGGCAATGCCATGAACTTGACCGAGAAACAAGAAATCCAAAAGAGAACATTAACAATGATGGCATCATCTGGAAAGAAAATTACATGAAGAACTTGCAGAAAACGCTTGTTTGTGACTGAC
>PVKE010031236.1:0-19157 GCA_004027555.1 Craseonycteris thonglongyai
TTCATAAATATAGCTCTTCATCAGAATTAGCTGTTTTCTGTTTTGTTTTATTTAAATTCAAACTTCTGAGCCTCACTCCAAACTTCTCTGTATGACATAGAAAACTATATACTTTTTCTAACTTATACTAGGGAATTTTTACTTAGCCAGATCAGTGTCAGCATTTGAAAATCATCACACAGTAGGTTGTGCCCAGGTGGTGGGAGAGGAGGAAATACCGTTTCTTGAACTTCCACACTGTAACAAACATGCTAGGTAAGGAATTCACCCCCTAGCAATTTATCTAGTACTCAAAACTGATGTTCAATGACATTAAATAGTACTCACAGTTTATAGAATGCAAATAACCTGTCAGTGATGTTTTGACCTAAACTGTCAGTTTCCTTCTGGACCTTCTCTCATCCTCTGTGTCTTGAAGGGTAGGTAGTCATCTGCAGGCTTCATGATTCTGGCTCCTGTAGGAAGAAGGGAGAAACCAGGCTTTTTCTATCACTTCTGTTGCCTTGGGTAGCGTCTATGGGCATGCCCAGTGTTTTCAGGTCTTTGATAGGTGACCCCAGTTCCTAAACTGGTAAGCACGTCTCCTCCACTTGTTTTTTTTTTTTTATTTATTTAGGGGAAGGAACTGTTTCTTATGCTGTTAATCTCTAGGTTGACTCACCATCTGCTATTTGTTTCTCAGTTTTTCTTCACCCATGAAAGCAATTCCCTGGACTAAATTCTCTTCATTTTAAATACTTAGAGTATATTCCATTTTCCTGGATGGATCCTGTCTGATAAAATCTCAAAACATAAACTTGAAGTTTCCACAGGGATGTAGGAAAACAGATGAAATATGCCAGTCTCTCTCTCGTTAAATATCAAATGTGACAGCTTCAAACAACTAATATAGTCTATAGAAAACTAACCATGAAGTCATTGCTTACTACTGAAGAAAATAGAAAAAAAAAAAGTACTAGAAAAATTGGCTGGAACCATAGAAACTATAGGCTATACTGGAGAGCAAAAAATTCACAAGACCTGAGAAATTTCACTACCACTAGAAATACATCTAATGTAAGCACTGTATAGCAAGCACACAGTATAATTTTGCTGATTAAATCCCTTTCCTATTACAATAGTCACCTGTTAAATTTTCCACTATTCTCTCCTCTCTTTATGTTGCATTACTTGAGATAATCACACATTATTTCTCAGGCCCATCTCTTACCTTGTTTTAGATCCTACTCCCTTCTTGGTAACTTTAAACTCTTTGCATATTACAAGCAGATACATCTTCCGTCCTACCACCCTCACCTGGGCCCATCCAGATCCAGTTACTGCCTATTCTCCCAACCCCCAATCAAAATTCCTGAAAGTGTTGTCTGTAAGTGCCATCTCCATCTTCTCTTTTCCTCCCACTTACACCACAACCTCTATAATCTGGTTACTATTCCATCATTCCACCAAAACCATTCTTGTTAAGGTTACCAGTGACCTCTAAATATGGTAGACAGTCTCAGCGCTTAATTTTTATGGCTTCTCAATCCTTTTGGCATACTCTTCTCTAAGCTTCTGTGATATCAAGGTGTACTGCTTTTCTTACTTCCCTGGCCACTTCTTAGCCATACCCACTGCAGGGACATGCACCTTACTTAGCATGGGATGTGCTTCCTCCAGGCTTAGCTTTCAAAACTTTCTCTTTTAACTGGGTGTACGCTTCCTGAGAAATCTTAGGCTTCATAACCATCTGCATGTCTTTGATTCCCAAATACCTAACTCTACATGACTTTGCCTTTGAATTTCACACTAGTCATAATGGTATAGAAAGCCCAATACCACACCTTGGCCCTGCACTAAGTATTTCATAATTCTCCAACCCAGTGAGTAACACTTTCCCCTGTTCAGATTCACATTACAAAAATCTTAACCTCTCCCTGATCTCACATAACCAATTCTCTCTCTCTCTCTTTTTTTTTTGCCTAATACTCATATCTGAGGCCTCTCCTTTATGTATCTTCTACAACCAAAGCACGAATTTGTACTGAGCATCTACCCACTTCAGCAATCCAATCACTACCTTTCCTCTTCCCAGAGAGCAATGAGAAGAGACTAAAGTATTTTATATGGCCAAAAAGTCTTGTTCTCTCAAGCTTAGTGATCCAGGATTTCCTTCTCATTTTCTGCCCATTGTCACTTTGAATTCCTCTGTTCCTTGATCAAGCCAGATTCCTCTGCCATACCCCTTTGTCCAGAGTATTCCTTCTCTCTGGGCTGGTTCTTACCTATTGACTATGCTAATTCATGCTTTAATCTAGGTCCAGTATTAACCATTTGAGGAAGCGGTCTTTTTTTCCCTCTGCCCAGACTATTTATTTCCTTTTTTTTTTTTTTTTTGGTACCTCTCATTGAATCATATTAGTTTCTGTCAAGGCACTTATCAGTAATTATGTATTCCTTAGAGAATTATTTGTTAATTAATCTCTACCACCCAAAGCCTATGAGCTTTATAAGAACAAGTTGCTTATCTTGTTTTGTTTGAAATCCTGTCCCAATGCTTTCTAGAAAATCGGGTGTATAGTAGTCTCAAAAAATAAATGAATATGAGAGTTATAAGATATCTTAGAAGTGTATAATACAACCTTTTACTCAAAGCTTGAGTCTCAGTGTCAATGAATGACATGAGGTTCAGCACATACAGGATATCTGATTTGGTTATTTTGGTGTAGTCCTCTCATCAGGCTATGTGTTTTCCAAGGAAATATATCATATACTTCTCTGTACAAGTGAATGGATACACAATACTTGTTCCTACAGAGCACCTTAGGAGGACATGTAGCTGCTGATTGTTATTTTTTTTAGTTGGAGAATGAAAATGTACTTTAGGGGATGCCAGAATAGCTCAGCAGGTTGAATGTTTGCCTTGCAACCACAAGGTCTGGGGATAGAATCCTAGCCTGTGCAAACCTATATGCTGAACTGTATGTAGCACAACTGGTAACTGCTAGGATGGCAGTGAAAGTTCTTGCCTCCCATGTGGGAGGCCACCAGTTCAGTTCTTACCCTGTGTGGCCCCATATCCACCCGTATGGAATGAAATTGTGTCACAACTAATGATCTCCAACTATAGAGACTGCTCTGAGCCCTCCCTCCTTCTCTCTCTCTGTCTCTCTCTCACCTTCTCTCAAACAATAACATAAATCTTTATAAAAAAAAGAAAATATGCATGATATATTTAATCTCATTTTCAAACAATATTTATATCTTCTGAAGTTCAATAATCTAACTTCTCTACTCCCACCCCCCAAATTTTTCAGTGGCAATATAAATAAAGCAAGAATCTAAATAGTAAATTTAATTAAGTTATATAAAAAATAGCTGCCTGATGTTTAAGCTGCTATAGCTTTCCTACCTCCCTTTCAATGATAAACTTTATGACATAGGGCTGAGTCTACATTTACTTTAACAGAAATTGCCAGTGGGACAAGCCAGAGTGGTAGAAACACCACTAATTTATGAGATAAGGGGATTTTACCCCAGCCTGTCATTAGCTGATATGACCTCTGGCCTTAATTTCTTCATTTGAAAAATAAAGGGATTTTTTTGTACTGACCATAAATTCTAAACAACATGAATGATCATTAGCAGATTGAATGGGGTTCCTGGCCTGAATTTTAACTGGTTTGAGTGGGATGGTATTTCTGCCCACTCAACAAACAGTTCTTGGATACCTGCAGGTGTTTCCAAGAATTCAATTCAATGCTGACACTATCTATAATACATAGGTCAGATTTCACAGGTTAAAGATGCAGGTCTACAAAACTGCCTCCTCCCCCACACACCTCAGAAGCGAGTTATAAGTACAGGCTCTGACCTGTACTTCTGACCAGCAGGCTATAGATAGGAGGTTTGAATGACCCTTCCTTGGGTTCAGTTAATTTGCTAGGATGGCTTATGGAATTCAGGAAAACCTGTTCACTCACTAGATTACTGGTGATAGTAAAAGATAGGAATCAATAGCCAGATAAAGAAATATATAAAGCAAGTTCCCAATGAAGGAGCTTTTCCCCTTCTGGTGCTTGGGGTCTGGCATGGGGGCTTGTAGAAGCATTCTGGTTCTTCAATGTGAAAACTCCAAGAAAGGGCCATAAAACTGTCTTCCTGGGTTTTTTGGAGGCTTCATTACATAGTCATAATTGACTCATGGCCCATAGGCTTAAGCTCAACCTCTGGCTTCTCTGCCCTCCATGGAGGTGTGTGTGTGTTGGGAGGCTGGGGAGCTGAAAGTTCCAAACCTCTAATCACACAGTTGGTTTTTCTAGGGATGACCCCTACCCTTGGGTGGGGTCTAAAAATCAGCATCATTAACATAACAAAAGGCATCTTGATATCAGTCTCAGTAGTTAGGAAATTTCAAGCCTCTGGGTAGCTATGAGCTAGGAACTGTGGATGAAAAGCGAACATCTTATAAATAGCAATATTGCACAGATAAATGAACAAATAAATTATGACATATTCATCAAATGAATTATTATATAGCAAAAATAATGAAGGAATTATAGCTTAAAAAAGCAACAAGGGTAATTCTAGCATTTGTAATGCTAAGCTAACAAAACAAACAACATAATGCATGCAATATAATTTTATTTATATACGTTTTATACTTTTATATGGCAATATTAAACTACATTATGTAAGCTGTAATACATGTACATAAAAATAGAAAAGGACTCAAGGACATTGTTATGAAAATTATGATTAAGAGAGTTGTTTCTACTAGTGTGAAAACAGATTTTAATAGGGAATGGATACATTGGGGGTATCTGGGGCATAGACAAATATTCCTTTTTGTGGGGCTCAGAGATGGTCATCTACATGTTCACTTTATACTTATTATGTTGAATTATGTACTTTTTTTGTGTGCACTATCCTGTTTGCACATTTTATTTATGATAAAATGTTATTTTTCTTAAAGAAAAATATTTAAGGAAAATTTATATGAGTCTATAAATTGTTTGGTAATTGTTATTTTCTTTGATCAGTTTTTACATTGCAGATCATATAAGCCAAGCAGAAGTCTGTATGTAGTATCTCTGTAGGCATATGTATGTCTTCATATTCTGTTATGATACATTTTACTCCCTGCATTTGAAATGAAAGAATAAAAGAAAAAGAAATAGAGGCCCACTTAACTGAATTCACTCAAGAATCATAGTTTGATCCACAAAATAATGACTTACCAATGTTATACTTTTCAATTTGTGACCAATGTTCAAAGAATTGAGAAATTTCACACAAAAAAATCCAGATGGCTTTTGTGTTAGAATTTTTTTTAGCAATGAGTCAAAACTGGATCCCTACTTACAAATGTAAGAACCTTATCCCTCTTCACAGGGGACTTGGAACTTTCAGGTTTCCTCAGCCCCAAACTTCCTGTCACTCCCTGTCACTGAGAGTGTCAGCTTCCATTCACCATTGTGACAGTGTTGGTACAGATATCATTTGGGTATTTTTGTTCTATTTTGTTTTGTTTTTAAACACAGGGTATTGACCATTTGTTAACTGTCTTGTCCCAAAAGGCATTTCAGTTGAGATCTCAACCCCCAAACCTCTGTTTGTGCCATTTCTTCTCCTTTTATTAATCATGACTGTTCCTCTGCCTTTGGAGAAAACCATCTATTTGTTCATTTTGGATAGATCCTTTCACCCAGAAAATGAGATTAGTGAATTTTGAACTGAAAAATAAATCTATTTACTTAGAAGTCTATCTTTTCAATGTTCTGTAGAAAATAAGAGTATTAAAATGTTTAAGCCATCTTCAAAAATATTTCTCGAAACATCGTGGCAGAGGTTTCTTTCTGAAAAAATATTTTTTCAAAAATGTTTTTCTAAGATACCTACTTAGTGAGGAGTTTTTGTCTTCCCTCCAGGGAGCTAAGCTCAAGACGTCTATTCATTTCTTAATCTTTCAGCATTTATTCTCTTTCAAGACTTTCCAGTTTGCCAATTCATTGGATTTTATTTATCACCTTTTCTACAAAAGCCCATTTGTTCATTGACAGTTGTATTTTAAGTTAAATCTAAAAGCAGGCTGATTAATGAATATTCAAACTGGCCCCAAGGGTTCTTGTTAACTTGATGGTTATATCACATCAACCATATGTAAAATCTATCTTCCAGTTAAATGTGACTGCTTTGGCTATGTCAGAGTTTATTTATTACTTTCTCTTCTATTAGTCTTGGTTAACAGGAAGTTTTTGATCAAGCAGGGGTTTCTCATCTCTGACGGCTTATACAAAAATACCAAACATATTTTTGCCATTGATTTGACATATTAATGGTTTTACAGCAGTGCTGTTTATTTAATTCATGTTTCTTGTATAATTTGGTACAAAATAAATGAAACTGAGCTGCACAAATATCTTATTCTATAGGGTAGTGTTACAAAGGGACACTTCTACATTTATAAAAAGTACTGTGATGTTTAATTATTGGCTAAAATAATCCGCATGCTCTTGTTCAAGTTATAGCAAGTGTTATAAATTTAACAATTCTTAAATGGCTCTCTTGGATCCTCTTCTATGTTCATTGCAAAAGTCATCCATTATAAAAAGCACAAGTTGATTTTATGTTGTTTGAATCATGAAATGGAAAATTTAAGGTACACTTTCCTCTTATTGTAAAATAGGTTTTCCTTTCAACTTCATTTTTTCTTCACACTTAATAATCACCAGCCTTTCCACGGAGCTTCGGTTTATTCCTCTCTCAACTTGGATGTCAACATAGAAGCTCAAACTCAACATATCTCAAACACAAATCTTGATTTTTCCCTAAGCCTGCTTCTACACCAATGAAACATCTCTATATATGACATGAGAACTTACAAAGTTGCTCAGACCAACAATTTGTTAGACAAAGATCTGTTAGACTCCTTTCTTTGATTATCTTCAGTGATTTTGCACAAACTTTGGAGTTTTTAGCTTAGGATATCTTAAATTTATAGACAAAATCAATTTTGGAAATATGTATTTGGCCATCAGTTGCCTTGATAAAGAGTATGTGAAAATACCTGGGTGGGGGGGGGTGTCGAATGCAGTATATAAAATAGTAGTTCAAGATAGATTTCTTAGAAGCATCAATAGTTAAGGCACAGAGGAAGTAAGACATACCTTTGGGGAAAGTCAAAGAATGAGTCTGAATAAGGAGTCAGAATGTCCTGCTAGTCACTGTCCATGGAGGAGGCTGTCCTTTCTAACATCCTTTGAGTACTATAGCCCTGTTCTCCATCTATCATTATAATGGAAATATATTTATTGGGCTTTAAGTTTTGGGTACAATTAAATATTCAACAGACAAATCCACATTGCCCAATTTTATATACAGAGAAAAGGCCAGGTTATCTCTGGTGAAAGAGGTTAATGTCTTATAGGGAAATAGATAAGGTGAGCATCCTTTGGAGAAGATTGAAAGATAGTTCATGATATATGATGGTGTTCAAATATTGCTCATGCAACCCCTAAAATAATTTGTGAAAAATTATGTATCCTCCTCTCTCATTTGAAATTGGCACCTTAAAATATATTTTAATACATTTAATAATATTGTCAGTTATGTTAAATTTCAATATCAGTAGGAAACATACTTTCTGGAAAGCTTTATTGTATATATGAACTATGTGAAAACATAGAACTCCAGTTTAGTTTTTACAGTCTATGAACAATATCATGGGAAAGCAAACCTCATTGGCAAAATAGATGATATTATATCAGAAAATCTCCAGCTTCATTTTTTTTGTTGTTGTTGTTCAAATAAATGGGTTAATTTACCTCCTTGTATCAACCACCACATGTTCTGAATTCTAAGGTAGATAGTTTAAAACATTGCTGCATAAAGTATAAATGTTTCCATGATATGTGGCTCCCATGTGTCTCAGTTTCAGGTGTTTTACACTCCAGGACAATGAATTATAGCAATGGTGAGAGGTTTGCCTTTCTTTTGTAAAGTGAAAAGGATACTTTAAAAGAGAAATTGAAAAAGGAGGACTCTGAAAACACAAATGTGTTCTTAGCCAATTAAATGTTTGGAAAGCATATATATAGAGAAAATTTTGGAAAGCATTTGTATAGAGAAGTATAAGAAACTAGTTACCTTTTATTTATTCATGCCTGTATAACATCTGTTCACTCTTTGTTTTCTCTAAGACAACCCTGTTCCTAAAGAATCAGCTGTAGTAGCCAGGAGCCTGCTTTGTTCCTCTATCTCCACTTTTCTTTCTTTCTTTTTTTAAGATTTATTTTTATTGTTTTTGACAGAAAGAGAGAGAGATACAGAGACAATGAGAAGGGAGTGGGCCCAGAACAGTCTCCTTAGTTGCACACCATTGGTTTTTCCACATAGTTTCATTCCACAGGTGGGCACGGGGCTGCACAGGGCAGGAACTGGGCCGGGGTCTCACCCCAGTGAGAACTGAACTGGGGGCACTCCCCAGTTCAGTATATGGGCCTGCACAGGCCGGGGCCGGGATTCGATCCTTGGTCACTGGGGCTGCAAAGTGAGCACTTAACCCACTGAGCCATCCCGGCTTCCCCCTCATCTCCACTTTTCTTTCCACCTGCTATTTTCTCCTCTGCTAGTGCACAGCTCATCCTCTTCTTCTATGCCAGCTGGAATTCAATCAGGATTATGAGGTTGAATTATGAGTTACACTATTACTGAATTTTTATCCACTTCCCTACCCTACAGATTCATCCATTGAAGCCATAGCTTGCAATATGACTGTTGTTGGAGATAGGACCAGTGAAAAGGTGATAATAATTAATGAGTTCATAAGATTGAGACCCAAATCTGATAAGGTTCACACTCTCAAGAAAGAAGAAGAAACACCAGAACTTTCTCTCTCCTCTCTCTCTCTTGCTCTCTTTCTCTGTAAGTGAGGACACAGCATGTAGCCATCTGCAAGCCAGGAAGAAATCTCTCACCAGAATCTGACCATACTGATTTTCCTGATCTTAATTTTTCAACAGCTAGAACTGTGAAAAAAACAATTTTGTGTTTTTTAAGCCACCCGCTTTCCGGTATTGTGTTAAGGCAGCCTGAACAGACTAATATAAATTTGGGTACGAAGAAGTGGGGTACTGCTATAACAAGCATCTATAAATATTGAAGCAGCTTTATGACTGGGTCATATGTAGAGGCTGGAGGAGTTTGGGGGTGCATATAAGAAATAGCAACATTAAGGCTGATTCTGGTGAGGGATCAGAAAGAAAAGAAGAAGGGTAGAAAGAAAGCCTCTATTTTCTTGGAGAATATTTAAATAATCATGAACATAATATTGGTAGAAATATTGATATTAAGGTTGTTCTGGTGAGATCTAGATGGAAATGAGTATGTTCTTGGAAACTGGAGGAAAGGTGATTTTAGAAGTATCAAAGGAAGCCGGGATGGCTCAGTGGGTTAAGCGCTCACTTTGCAGCACTGGGGACCGAGGATCGAATCCTGGCCCCGGCCCCGGCCCGTGCGGAACCATATGCTGAACTGGAAGCTCCCCCGGTTCAGTTCTCTCTCTGTCTCTGTCTCTGTATCTCTCTCTCTCTGTCAAAAAAATAAATAAATAAAAATTAAAAATCCCAGTTCCATTAAGGGGAAGCCGGGATGGCTCAGTGGGTTAAGCGCTCACTTTGCAGCGCCAGGGACCGAGGATCGAATCCCGGCCCCGGCCCGTATGGAACCATGTGCTGAACTGGGAGCTCCACCAGTTCAGTTCTCTCTCTGTCTGTCTGTCTGTCTGTCTCTCTCTCTCTCTCTCTCTCCCTCTCTCTCTGTCAAAAATAAATAAATAAATAAATAAAAATATATTTAAAAAAAAAAGAAGTATCAAAGAACTTGGCAAAAGTGTATTCGAGTGTTTTGTGGAAGATAGAGCTTATGAGTGATGCGAGTAGCGATTTAGCTGAGATTTCTCAGCAAACTGTTGGTTTCTGGTCACTGCTTGTGTTAAAATGGGAGAGAAAAGATATGAATCAAAGAAGGAATCATTATGAAGCAAAGAGGAACCAAAACTTAAACATTTGAAAAATTCTCAACCTATCCACATTGTGAAAAGTGAGGAAGCTTATTCTGGAAAAAAATACCAAGATTGTTGTTGGACAATCACTTCATAAAGAGGTACCCGTGATGTTTGGAGTACATCCGAGAAGCTATACATTGCAGAGAAAATAGTGTTTGTAGAATTACAAGTAGCTCCACCACATCATTAATCCAATAGGCAAATGACAAGCAGCAACAAGAAGAAACCCTGTGTTGAGGGAGAAGAGTCACTGTATTTGCTACAATATGCTATTTAAACTTTCTAATTAAAAAAAAGAAATATATAATTTTTGTTTGAGAGAAGGTAAGAGAGAGAGAGAAGGTTGGAGCACTCATAGCCATCTGTATTGTTGTACATTATTAGTTGTACCATGTTTTCCTTCCACACAGGTGGATGTGAGACTGCCTGGGGCAAGAACAGACCCTACTGAGCTATCCTGATATATATATATATATATATATATATATATATATGGAGAGAGAGAGAGACATGCAAAGAAATAACAAAATGTAACTCATACATAATAACAAAACCAGATGATGGTAACTACGGTTGAATAGGTCTACTTGATGGGCTTAGCAGAAAAAGACTTCAAAGTAGCTAGTATAAAACCATTCAAAATATGTTCAAAGAACTAAAGGAACCATGCTTCAAGAATTAAAGGACTGTATGATGACAGTGTGTCATGGAATTTGATATTGATAAAAAATAAAAACTATTTATAACAAAGAAAAAGTGATTAAAAATAAACACATGAAAAAGGAGTTGAAGAATACAATAACCAATATGAAAAATTAAATGAGAGGGCTCTTGATTTGTTCAGAAGAATCAGTGAACTTGAAAATCAGTCAATCAATAAAGATCGTGAAAATCTGAAGAACAGGAAAAAAGTATGAAACAAAATGAAGAGTATGAGAGAAATATGGGAGACCAGTAAGTATACAAACATATAGAAAAAAGAGCGTAGAGGGGAAAAGAAAAGAGAACAATAACCATTTTGACCTGAACCATGGAGAGTTGGCAGCTGTGTTTTTTTTAATCCCCCTTGGCTTTAACTTCTCTTTGACTCTAGGCATATTTTTCTTAATTCCACCCTATACAATATCTTCTGTGCAAAATTCAGTCAATATTTTTATATTTTTTTACCTTAAATTTTTATTTCCACCCTGAATTGTTATACTGGTATGTCAGCCAAGGTTCATAACTGTATACAGGAGAATATACTTTACCTGGGTTAAAATTACCAATTTTTTAAAAAGCCAAAACTGTCTCAGCAATTAATTAGTAGGGTTATAAAAATAAGACCCTACACTGAGCTTCCGGGAACAGCCCCACAGTGTCTATAACTGGTCTGCCATAGAGACTGCTGTCTCCAAACAACAGGCAAACTACAGAGTTAGAAGCTTCCAGCACAGCTAATGTCTCGGAAATTAGTTAAGAAATTCCTTAATATTGATTTAGGATAGCTGCTCCTGCTAAGCAAAGGAGTGTTTTTCTACTTTGTCAATTGATTCAATTTTGAATGAAGGCACGAGGCTATCTGATGGGTGAAACTGAAATTATATTTGAATC
Organism: Craseonycteris thonglongyai; assembly: GCA_004027555.1. Classification (NCBI taxonomy): domain Eukaryota; kingdom Metazoa; phylum Chordata; class Mammalia; order Chiroptera; family Craseonycteridae; genus Craseonycteris; species Craseonycteris thonglongyai. The sequence continues at coordinate 11,639 of PVKE010031236.1, forward strand.
CCTGGTAGCACGGTATTCAGGGGATTGTTTTTTGCTTCCTAGCCCCTGAAAACTACAAAGTTGTTAGGATGGATGATAAGAGTGTTAAATGTTAGTAGCCTATATTAACTAGGTTATGATTTTTTGCCTTTAATGTAATCTAAAATGTAGTAAGAGGATTACATACACTAACCAAATTTGATCACGACAAAGAATTTATTTACATAATTCACCAAAATCATTCTTTGTTAAGTCCTAACATCTTCCTAAAAGAGCATTAAAAAGAAAATATTTGAAGATGACTGTTTCTGGCAGAAAATTAAAATTAATTAACCCAACTTGAAAGGACTAGTGAGACCAATTTTATCATGATCACTATCATCACTCCTAGTATTTTATTAGGTTAATGAGCTATCCCATCTCATTCCCTTATTATTCTGAACTATTTGGGAATATATAACAGGAGTTAGAATGATAAGAAATCATCTGCTTTATTATAGGGGCAAAGCTGGATTAAAAAATACAGCTTAGACTTCAAATAGTCTTTTTTTTCCTTTTTCCTATTTCCCTCCATAGAAGCTGTATAAAAATATTACTAATAGAGAACCTGAATAGCTGAAAACTTTACTGCACAGGACATCACCTGTTCTCTTTGGTTTACTGTATGAAAAATCAAGATTGGAGATAGAATGTATATGGCTCACCGGTGGTAGATAGACAAAGAAAGAGAGGCTACACGTGATCATATAGGTTTAGGATGTTAACCTTCCCAACTGAAGAACAAGAGCAAATAGATATCAGACTTTTATAATTTTATCAATCACATATCTACTACCAAAGAAAGAAGCTAATGAGCAGCAAAGAGAAGGGAGTAACTTTTGCCCTAAAATTTCCTTGAGGCATTTTACAGGCTTTAAAAAAACAAAAACAAAAAAACTTTGGAGGAGAGGATGACTTATTACACTGCCATCGTCACCTCTAGCACTAAGGTGTCAGGATTATGAGCATCCTAATCATCATCATCACCATGAACCACCATGATCATCATTTCAAACATTTGCTGAGTATCTATAATAACCACCTTTCATGTCACTTAAGACCCAAATGATTTTAAGAATGAAGCCGAGGAGGATTTGTAATTAATGTCACTAGAGATGATGTACTATTGACAGCAATAGAATTTGGGATGGTGGTAGAAGAGGGAATAATATACAAGAACTGAGTCATCTAGGATCATTAAAGAAGGCTTCATGGAGGAAGGTCATATTAGGACCTAGAAGAAATATTGATACAGGAATTCAAAGTATAACCCTATTGCAGAGATGAGGGAGAAGAAAAACCATGATTTGTCTCATTAAAGAAGCTATGAATATCCAGCTTAAAATTTTATGTCTCTCAAGATATAGGATTAATCTTTTAAGAAAAATAATTTCTAATTACCTAATTATGAGTATAATACTAAATGACTAATCTTTTTAACATTCTCTTTTTAGAATCTAGTCTTTATACCACAGTTTTGATCTAAAAAAATATTTCATGTATATCCTTACTACAGGTTTAAGAAAAAACTGTGGGGGATACTGGGATTGCTAAGCAGGTTCAGCACTTGCCTTGCAACAGAGAGGTCCGGGGATTGAATCCCACACCCAAACCATGCAAACCCACAGGCTGAAATGCAGCTCCTATGTGGGATACCTCCAACTAGGTTTCTGCCCTGCATGGCTCCACATCTACTTCTATGGTATGAAACTGTGTCACAACTATGGAAACTGCTTGGCCCCCACCCCTACCTCACCTTATCGCAAACAATAAAATATATATTAACAAAAAATAAAAAGAAAGAACTTTTGCAAATTGAACTAACCATCCTATTTTGCATTCTGCAAGTAAGTCCTACCATGCAAGCCCTTATATTGGATGCTTATTTGCTTTTTTGTGTTATCTTTTGAGAGCTAAGAAGCTTATTGGGACTTTGAGCTTGCTACTATATGATATCTTACAATACAGGGAAGTCTTGAGAACAAAGCTGAGATTATTCAACCAAAGAAAAATAAATGATCTCATCTTTCTAGTCAGTACTTTTTCCTAGTAAGTACTGATTTCCATGCAGACAATACATTCTTTTTTCTCCACTTACCCCCAAAATTTTGTGTTTTGACTTTAAGGAAGAGATTTTCTCCTATTTATTCTACTGATTAGTCACACAGTTAATGCATTTTATTAGAAAGTCCTTTAAGTGTCAAGATTTTCTGCTCCTCAAGGACTTGTAAATAAACCATAGTGTTAATGAAGATAAAATTTTTCATCATTGGAAACGATAAAAAAAACAACAACACTTTTGTAGCTCTGAGCAGCAAATAACAAGCCAACTGTTGTCATTTTAATAAGTTTGTATTTGTGTGTATGTGTGTGGTTTAAAGATTTATTTTATTGTTTTTAACAGAGACAGAGAGAGACAGAGACAAAGAGAGACAGAGTGAAGGGGGAGGGTCCAGAGCTGTCTCCATAGTTCTTTGTCATCAGTTTTTGACATCATTTTGTTCCACACTGATGGGCAGGGGCTGCACAGGGTGGGAACAGGGCTGGGGGCCTCCTTCAGGGGAGGCAAGCCCCCTTGAACCAGGGACCAAACCAAAGGGGGTGGGTTGAGATCTAAACTGGGGGCCTCTCGCATGGGAATCACACTGCAGTTCAGCATATGGGGCCACATGGGCCAGGGTTGGGATTTGATCCTCAGTACCTGGGGCTCCAGAGTGAGTGCTTAATCTGCTGAGCCATCCCTGCTTCCTTGTATTTGTGTTTTTGCATGGATTTTCTTAACTGCCCATTTAGTGTTTTTAAATCACTGATGTTTTTATAAAAGAATGAGGAGTAAGGGAAGCCAGGATGACTCAGTGGGTTAAGCACTCACCTTGCAGCTCTGGAAACTGAGGATCGAATACCAGCTCCAGCCCTTGTGGACCCATATTCTGCACTGGGGTGTGCTTCTCATGCAGGAGGCCCCCAGTTTGGTTCTCAACACCCCACCCCCCAGTTTTGCACCTGGCTGTAGGTGGTGTGCCCACCTGTGTGGAATAAAGCCATGTTGAAAACTGATGATGTGTATCTGTGGAGACTGCTCTGGACCTTCCTCCTTCTCTTTCTCTCGCTTTCTCTCTGTCTCTTTCAAAAACAATAAAATAAATCTTTAAAAGAAAAGAATGAGGAGTAATTTTCAAAGGCACTTTTGAGATCTATTGTTATCTCATTAAATGTAATGGAGTTATGTGATTTTATATTTACCTCCATAGGACAAAGGGAATTCAATTTTCAAAAAAGAACCCACAGTAATACCATTGATCTGTGCAATATTTTTTTTCTTTTTATTTCTTCCATTTAAGGACCCTGGTTTGATATAAACCCAGAATGAAAAGAAAGAAAAACAAAACCATGCTAACAAATACATGGCTACTGCAAATTCAGTTTAGATAACCTCTAATTATTTTATTCTTTTTTAGCAGAATTTATCAGACAAGCCACTAATTAAATCATCTCAGACTTGTATTCTCAGTAGGATAGCATGAAAATTTAGACCATTAATAGGGAAATGGTTAGTCCTTACGAAGATGCACCAAGAATCTTAAAATAATTACAGATTTCTTTCTTCATTGTATTTTTCTCTTTTTCTTTTTGCTTTGTTTGTACCCTTTATATGGTCACATTTTTCCACTTATTTGCTACCACAATAGGGAGAGTTTTGTATGTTCCACATATTGTGACACATTGTGATGATTTACATCATAATCATCATTATCATCATCATGGTAATTCATTCTAACCTTTGTAAAGCCAGGAAGTCAATAGAGGGCTTATGTTGTGTATAAAACATTTATAGATATTATTCTTCAGTAGTTGTATTTTAAAGCTTTTAACTACTAGCTTTAATTTCTAGTCATTAACTACTTTTAGTTTCTAGTCATTAATATTTGTTCAGCAAACATTAAGGAATGAGTTATTGTGATATCAACATTTTTTAATCTTCTCCCTTGATATTTAATATGTTTTTTACATAGTCTATAGTAGATGCTCAAGAATAATATTTGAATCACATAATTTTAAATCTCCAATGAAATTTACTCATCTAAGCTAATTGGGTAGGGGCAGAAAACTGAAACATAGAAAGTTTAAGTGATTTGATCAAGACTTTGAAGCCAGTTGTTGACAGTGATGGGCTAAAATCAAGCCTTATGACAAATGTCCTAACTTCTTCAACTTTTTATTTAAAATGTGATGGCACATTAGAAGAAAGCCTGTGTTGGTATTCTATTTAAAACAAAGATGGGCATAAAAGTAGTTAAATATATGATTCTTAACTACAGATTAAAAAGATATAAAACTATATATAAAACAGCTAGACATCAAAGCCCAGTGATTTTATATCTATATCTAAGTCTGTCTATCCCTCTGTATCTATCATCTGTCTGTCCATCCATCCATCCATCTATCATCTACCATCAAGTTCTTAAAGGAATTTTAAAACAAATTTCAAAAATTATACTGCTCTTTTTCTTCAAATTTCATTTTTTGTAGAAAATATGATAAATGATATTTTCTTATGAATCATTACTTAAAACATAATTCAATTTATGTCCCAGAAGCACAGCTATATATATATATAGTAGACCTGAGATAATGGATAATATTATACTATACAAGTGAAGATATAGAATCAAATAATCAAGGTTCAGCCTTATTTTTCTCATAAGTACAATTGAAATAATAATAATACATCTGCCAAGATTGTTGTTGTATTATATAATATATATAATAATGCTTGATTAATAGTCATATGTGGTATATGATTATATCACAGACATATTATTTGATTATATTTACTATATATTTAAAATTGAGATTTGACTGAACTGTGATAAAACCTTAGATGTTTATAGAAATCTTTTGATACCTGCCATCAAACACTCCAGAGGACTTAAAGCAAAAGCAGACTGGAGAATAGAGTTTCAGTATGAAAAGTCGGCTAAGAGGACAAAGAGGCTTCTCATATGCTTGAAGGCCAAGACATCCATTGCTAATATATTTTGTGTAAGTTTTATAAACACATGCTGTTCATTTTTACTTGACAGAGAGTTCCATTCTATCTACTGACTTTTTTGATTCTTACACAATATTTTATGAACTTTCCAGTACTGAGTTTTTTTAATGTTAATTTTACTATAAGTATTTATGTAAAAATTTAATTTTACAATATTTTTTAATTAAAAAATTTATATACAGTTAATCAGATATTTTCCCTATACAACTCATAATATTTTTTTCTTACTTTCATTGTTAAGGAGACCACTGGTTTAGTCATTAGGCTGACAAAATAAATGACCAAAAAATATGACCACCATGTATTTCTGGGTCCTTAATTTTTTTCTAGGAAAAGCAACATTATGATTGTTAGCATAATCATGACTTCAAATTGAAACACAGTTTGTTTGGAATATATTTTCTCCTACATGGCTAAAATAAAGTTTAATTTTCCTCTCTTATCATGTCAAATTAAAATAGCTATGCACTTTTTCAGCAAATTTGGAGAGAAGTTTTCATATGGTCTGAAAAATATGGGCCACAGAAAATTCATGGAGGCGTGCCTGATCAATAACATTTCAAGAATAGCCAAAACTGAGCATTGACAGTATAATCAGGATAACCTTGTTAAAATATAAATATTTGTGTGTATGAACGTAGAAAAGTTACAGGAAAAATTTGGTCTAAAAGATAAACAACTGTACGCCTGTAAAGTACGCTTGCCGTGAATGGAGCTTGCAGGACTGGAAGTTACTCTGGGTGAGTCAGTGAGTGAGTGGTGAGTGAATGTGAAGGTCTGGGACATTACTGTACATGACCTTGGACTTTATAACCACTGTTCACTTAAGCTGCACTAAATTTATAAAGCACGACACTAAATCAAGCACAAGAGAAAATGATGCAGTCAAGAGACATGGTAAAGTTAACATGTATGGTGCTGTTGCTCATGTAACATGGCATATTTTGAGAGCATTTCTTAATAATTTGAGAGTATACAGTAAGATAATGACAAAATGTATAGTAAATACATACTTATAAATCAGTAACATAGTAGCTTATTATCAAGTATTATATACTTTGTAAAATTCCATGTGCTATACTTTTTATACAACTGATTTGTTTATGCCAGAACAGGAATATTACATTGCATTATACCATTATTATGGCTATGATGTCACTAGGCCATAAAATTTTTTTAGATTATAATCTATGGGACTATTGCTCTAACCATCATTGACCAAAAAGCATCGTGATGTGGCCCATGACTGTATATGTAACATAGCTGATCAAATATATTTATATTTTTATATATTTATATAGTATATTTTAATATTTTCTATCATTTTTCATGATCAAGTAAGACAATCTCTTGCTCCCCTACTCCAGAAATTTCTGTTTGTTTAAATGGCTTTATTTTTCCTCTTCACATGTGTCACTATCTGACCCTTAACATATTTTATTATCATTTTTAAAATTTTCTCGAATCCACAAAGTCTAGAACAAAGCCTAGCATCTAATATTTATTAAATAAATGTTTGTTGAATAAATAAAGATGGGGAAGGTGTAAAAGAGCATTGCTTTAAAATCTGAGATCCAAATAAAAAACTACAAGGGAAGTAGGAATTACAGGTATTTATTTACCATGGAGCTTCTTTGCATATTCTCAGTTTTTTTTTATTTGTTTACTTGTGATTTAATCATAATGCTGATTAATGGTTTCTTTATGAAACATTGGGTTGGGGTAATAGTCCAAAATGAGTCAGACTATTGGTATTATATCAGATAATATTTTGTGATGTTGCCTTTGAAACTATTTAATATAATGAGCTAATGACAACATTGGGAGCTAGATGAAACTAGGTGGAAATCTTAGCTCACTTACTTTTGTTACATGACCAAAACATGTATAGTAACAGCAGCTAGGAACTATTTTTTTTTTGTAATTTATTTATTTATTTATTTATTTATTTATTTTTAAAAATTATTATATTTTATTGTTAAATTTAATGGGGTGACATTGGTTGGCAACAATCAGACAGTTTCCCAATGTACAACTCCACATCACATCACCTATGCATTGCACTATGTGCCCAGCTCCCAGAATCAGGTCCCCCTCCAACACCATATATCTGGTGCCCACTTCCCCCTCCCCACACAACTCTCCCTCCCCTCTCCTCCCTCCTGTCCAGGTAAACACCAAACCATTGAGTGTGTCCATAATGCTGGTGCCCTCGCCCCACCTCCCCTTCCTCTCTCTCTCCCCCCTCCTCCCCTTCCCTCAGGCAATCACCAAGTTATTGGGTGTGTCCATAGGTCTTTGCGTCTTTGTAACTTTCAGTTTTATATTCCACCTATAAGTGAGGTCATACGTTTCCGGATTCTTTCATTCTGACTTATTTCGCTTAATAAGATGGTCTCTAGGTCCATCCATGTTGCCACAAATGACTGTATTTCATCATTTCTTATC